>JAPTHN010000041.1:2251130-2448051 GCA_026936325.1 Platynereis dumerilii
TCAGTACACTATAGACAGTTTTAATTCTTTCTACCTTCTTTTTATATTAGGAAAAGTGTAGACAGCATTACAGTATTTTCTGTTTTGCATTGTTACAATTTTTCTTCCCAACTTTCTGCCTTTGTACTTCTAGACTTAGCAAGGAAACAGAATTAGCTACTAATCCAAGCAAGAAAAGATACTTTGAGACATTGCAAGATAAAGTTTCAAAGACTTTGCTTTGCTGTTGTCCTTCCATTGCATTAAGTGAGAGTGTCTTCAAAGGACTTCCTTTCTACCTTCTTTTATATACTTTTGGTTTCCATTTCCTTCCTTTTTCTATCATCTTACAAAGTACCTCAGCTGTTGCACACATACAACCTCTGGTTCTACAGACCTACAATTCCTATGTATACTCCATAAATATATGTCATGGTAGGAGATCGATATATAATTTTACAGAAAGTGCTAGGCACTTACCGATGTGCATGAACTAATGAAGTGACAGGATAGAGAAATATAGAGACCAACAAATATAGAAAGAAAAAGACAGATATATAAGGAAATGTTGACCCCTATTAAACACTAAGGACTGAGAGTCAATAACGGGGACAGGAATGGAAATGTAAGCATTTTGTGTATATTTTTTCGTTTTCACTCACATTGTAGCAATGCTACTGTACTATCTGATATCATAAAGCTTATACAAAATATATCTGATGAGTGTCTGGCAGTAAAAAATAGCAGCTGGTATGTTGAATGTCTTCACAACCCCAAGGAGCAATTACCCCTGCCCTATGGTAGATGATTGATGAGATGCTGAAGAAATGTCAACATCCAGACAAATTTACTACAGGAGAGGGCCCCTTACTTACCAGCAACAGACATTGACACAAGAGCTTGAAGTTGTGTATGTATGACACATGCACCAAACATTGTGGTGATATTTTGCCCAAAGATTTTTCACACTAAAATACAAATATATAACAGATATATACCGCAAACTGTCCTTTTGGAATATGCTGCTTTTGTCAGGCATGAAACTATTCCTGTTGATGCAACCATATAAGAAATGTGGTGGCCAAACTCTGTCACTGTTCAATAGACTGAAGCCACTTACCAAAGACCTTCTGGTATCCAATGTGTTAACTTGGTAATCTGTTGAAAATAGTTGTTGGGAATACAGCTCCTGGCTGACCAAACATTGTGGTGATATTTTGATTAAAGATTTTTCACAGAAAAAGACAGATGTATATCTGAAACAAAATGCAAACTGTCCTTTGGGAGTATGCTGCTTTTGACAGGCATGAAGCTATTCCTGTTGATGCAACCATATAAGAAATGTAGTGGCCAAACTCTGTCACTGTTCAGCAGACTGAAACCAGCTACCAAAGAACTTCTAGTATTCAATGTGTTAACTTGGTAATCTTTTGTATTTCGTTGCTGGGCTTTCAGCTCGGAGCTGTTTCAAACTCTCTTAGAAGTGTAATGAAGAGATTTAGATAAGCGAGTTACTCAGCTAGCTCCTTCACTATCTTCAACAGTTACTCTGGAGAAACCCTAACTTTAAGTCAGGTGAGGATAAGGTTTTTCAATAAAGGTTGGCTTACTTCAAACTTTCAACAGAGGTGGAGTGGCACTTCGTAATGCTTTGTCCCCACCCTTCCAGGCATGTAGGGCCCATTACAAAAGTGGCTTCGATGATGGAAAGTTTCCCTGAGGCATTATATCCCAAGTCACAGAGTCAGCTAGTAGCTGACCAGCAGAGAGAATTGCATCCTGAGGCGTATCTCAACTTTTATGATACCATATTGAATTTATATTGAATTACATCATATAACATATAAAAAACAAATAACTACAACATAAATGATACTGTCACTACAATTGTTATGGGAAAAAGTATTGATTTTAAAATTGCAGGAACATGGTCAATATAATTTGTAATTTATATTGAATCACTACCTGTGTTAAACTGACTTTGGTTTTGATGCTGAATGATAAAAAAGTTCCGGTACATCATGTCATTTTACAATTTCCTCTATGTCTGGGTTCCAACACGCAAATCAAAGTTAGAATAAGCGGGGTTTTGTGAAATGAAGCGAATGTTTTGTGTTTTTTTAGTGTGAAGCATTAAACCGCAATGAATATCGCAATTAAAGCAGAGGATGCTAGATGCAGTTATTGCTCACTTGAAAAGCAGTATATTGACATGTCACTAAATTTAATGAAAACTTGCCCAACCGGTAATACAGTACAAGCCACCTAATCACGTTACTTACAAGCATTAATTCTTGCTTTGTGATTGTCATGTCAGAGATTCTGCAGGTTTGTCTAAAATTCACCATTAAGTTGAAAACAATTCATTATGGCAGATACGATTTTTATTCAGTTTCAGAAGATTACACCATTTTGGAAATCAATGCAATTTCCAAGAATTCTGATAATTTAAAACCAACAATTAATAGGAATAAGGAGAGACAGAAATTGACAAAACATTTTAATATGGCAATTAGTGGCAGGATGCTGCAGGAGTAGATGGATGCATTAAGAAGAACGCATTAATGGCGCCTTTTGCCATTAAAGTCTGGTGATTAGTGCATGCTGTGGTTTGGCCCAGCTGACAGAGTTCAGCTACAAATGTAAACAAACTAAATGGAATTAGAAAGATAAACACAGTGGAAGATAGTGATTGCACTTACTTTGTCATTTGAAGTGTGAAACATTATGTAGGAAATGGTGGAAGTTTGTAATGCCTACAACATTGCAAAATGAGGTATCAATTGAATTAAATTGTAATTACTGATGAAAATATATGTTCAATGGAGTTATGCAGAAACTGTATAATTATAAAGCACAACATTTTTAATATAATGTATATTTTACATACCAATAAGTGTGGTGGTTTCTCTTAATGCACACTTCCATATTACAATGAAATAAGAATTGACATTAATTTTATCTATCGAATAATGTGGGTTGTTTACCAGCCCAATACAATAGGATCCTTCTTCCCCATTGCCAACCTCAGGGGAAATTGACTCGCTACTTTCTTAATTGCTACCTTATTACCAAGAACATGTTGCTCTGGGTGCAGAAAGATGAGTGTTGGTTTTGTTTCTGCTTGGTATGCTACATGATGTTTGAGAGAGTCAGTTGAAATATCTTTCTTGGCTGTCAATTTGTTTTTCCCCAGATGCATATATTTAGACAGATACATGTATTTATATATTTAGATAGACAGGTGTATTTAGACCAGAAGTGAGGTGTCTTCATGGACCTGTAACCGGCTGTTATTGAAGTGAGGACCTGACAGCTAACTCTGAATTAATCTTTTGACTTGCAAATAACACAAGTAACAATTCAATTTAGTCAACAACCTCTGCAACTTTTATGGCCATATCTGGTAGCAGCAGCAAGGAGAGACCTCTTTGCCCTCAGGAGCAATTTGTGCTGCCCTCTGTTGGATGATCTAGGTGATGTAAGAGTCAACACTTGACAAATTAACCTCAATGGAATTTCTTTACATGTCTGCAATGGACATTGATACAAGAGCCCCAAGAAATATTATATCAACAAGACATTGCCATCATAGATATGGCAAAACAATTATCGAAACATCGCCACAGGTCATAGACTGGAATATGTCAAGATGAAGGCTGGCAAGAACTTTTCTTATCAACATTATCCTATATATAAGAATATGAAAGTGCAATTCAAAAGGAATAATTTTCTCCTCTTTTTAAAGACATTCTGATTTTTCATCTAAAACCGTCTGTGTCTGTTGTGTTCTCGTGGTGGAAGGGATTTCAGCTTGAGGATGTTTTCTTTCATTGCTGAACAGATTTAGATAGTCATCTCCTTGAATGTTTTGTACACTAAGGAACTTCAAGTAGCGAAACTCAAGTCTTTAAAAGCCAGGCTGGTTGCTTCTGTTATAGTGAGTTTGAGCTGGCTCTTGAAAAATGTGAAGCAGTCTAACATGTCAAACTTTCAATACAGGTTGGAGTTACATTAGCCAATGCTCCTTAGGGCAGGCAGACTTTAGGAATGATATTGGACATGATATTGGACTATGAATTGAAAATGTCTTGTAAATAATTTTGAAACATATTGATGAAATGCTCCATAGAAAAAATGGCTGAATCATGACCAATGTCAAAGCTGCAATGATACATATTGATGAAAAAAATATTGACAATTGAAATTGCAGGAAGCCATGTGAATGTACCATGTAATTTTCATTGAATGACTGTCTGATAGCAGCCAGTAATTACTTCAAAGCTGAACAAATAAAACCTGCTGTCGCATTTTTTTTTCATTTCTTCTTTTAGTTGTTTCACATACATTCTAACTTTTAAAAAAAAGGATTGAAATAAGAGAAAAAACATTTTAAGAATTAGGAATGAAACGAACCTTAGTGGATCTAGAAATCGTATAAGGTGATCCAAACTACAGGTGACACTCACTTTAAAGACTTCAATAAAAACCACCTTCAGATGATAGTGTTTGAATTAATACTTTACTGGCAAGAGAAATTCTGTTTTATCTATAGCCCCAAAGAAGCTTTTGCCAACACCTTGATTGAAAATAATTGTGTTATAGGCTGGTAAAGTTTTCAGTCAAGGCAAGATTATTTGGTCGCTTCTTAAAGTGCATAATGCAGATGGTTGCAGATATAATATAAACAGTTTTAAAACAGGAATGCTGAAATTTGCAATATTCAATTATGCAAAAGACAGAAATTTGACACATATTTCATGATGCAGCAATTAGTTCCAAGAATATGGCCAAATTAGGAAGATACATTAACGGTTGTTGTTTTGCAATTTAATCCCACTAATAATTGTGAGCGATAGCTTGGCCTAGTTTTCGGAGTGCAGCTAGGTATGCAAACCTACCTAAGTGGAATTAGCGGATAATGCGGAACATAGCTACATATTTTGCATTCATTTGAAGTGTCAAAAGCTATGAAGAGTAATTCAAGGATTAGGGATAGGCAAGAAGAGATACTTCTAACAACACCTCGGTGCCTATTCGGTATCAATCAGTCAAGTGAAAATGGAAAATAATGAGCCAGTTTTAAATTGATGGGAAATAATGAGCTAGTTTTAAATTGAAGTGTGAAAATAAGGAGCAAATTATTTTGGTTATGCAAACCCCTTATTAATCTTTTTGAAAATATTCTTATTGTGTTGGTTAATAATTACTTGCCAGTCCTGACAGGTACAGGGGATTAATGTTTGGATAATTGATCCAAAAATGTCTGTCATTTTAACAAATTGAAGGGAACAAATAACTTCTTGAATAAACTTGGACAATACATTGTATGGTGGAACATTCAGTTGTTATATTTGCATTCATAGTCACATCCAGGGTATTCACAGAGTATTTATAGACAGAGACGCAGGGGATGTATTCCACCTATCTGCTACTCCTGTATTTAGAGAAGTTATTATTTCTTAATTTTTCGTGATAACAACCAGAAAATATGAAGACAGATTGAATCATTTGAGACAAATATCCTGACAAAGAAATCTGCTACTCGAATTAGAATGGTGCAGAATAAGGTGGATGCATTAATAGTGTTGTTTTGCCATTTAATCCTGGTAATTATTGCACGCTGTGGCTCAGCAAAGTTGTCTGAGTGCCGCTATGAATGCAAACAACCTAAAGTGGAATTAGTAAGATTAACAAAAATGCGGAATTGCGCTTTTTTCTCATTTCAAGTGTGGAAAACAATGGTGAATGAGGAGAGAAGAGGTAATTACTTCAACACTAATAATTGGTCTCAATCGATCAACCAAGAGAGCAGGAAACAATGAGTCAGCTCATGGCAAGTGTGAAGTTGAGGTTAAAAAAACTTGGAAATCTTGGAATGAGATCGTTATTCTTAGAACACAGACAATTGGTCTCAATCAGTCATGCTGCTGATGAGTATACATGCATTATTTTTAAGAAGTGATAAGCAAGGAAAAGAGGAGGAAAGACTTGTTTCTTAGAAAGATAATTCCCAAAGAATCATGCAGGTATTGATTGAATAGAAATACTAAGAATTACAAGTTACTTTGCACCATGCTTCATAGAGCATTATCAATTGTCTGGGTTTCCAGACAAATAGTATGATAATAAGATTAAGTAAGGTAAATATACGATAATACAAATGACTATAATTGGTCAGTTCAACCAGTCTGCTTCAAAATATCAATGATTAAAAGTCATCAAATACCAGTCATTTCAAGAAAATGTTTGGTTCAGTTTGCAAACAGGATGTCTGTTTCAATATTCATTCAACCCTGAAAATGTATAGTGAGTGGACTTGATGATATAGAGGAAATCCTATTGGTGCTTGGCAATCTGCGAGAGGTTGTAAAATGTTGTGAACTGACAGTAAAATGTGTAAAAAAGGGTGTGGAGAGATCTTAGGGCATTTTTTATTACTCTGATGCATGTGAAGTAAAGCCATACAAACTGTGGAAATGCCATAGTGCAGTAACAAGGGCTTCGTCAGCAGTTTTGTCTTGTCTAGGCCTATTTCTCGTCAAATAATTACTAAAATGCAATGTCAACAAGTATTCGAAATCTGAAGTTCTTAAACTCCACATAAAACCTGTATTTCTAATCATTTTATGTCTTTCTTTACAGAAAATATTTCCACGGACAATCAACAGCCGCCATTTGACTAATTCCATATCAACCTGAGTCTCCTTCAAAATTGTCCTTCATAAAGGTTGGTTTCCTTTTTCTCTTGAAAATTACTGACTGGGTGATTAATAACGCCCCACTAGGAGGCATGTAGCTGTGATCTGAGCCTGAGATGTGCATCAGTTCGAATCACATGTTATACCATCATCAAAAGCAGTTCAACTTCATGAAACAATGATAAAGTTCAACATGGTCTCTTGAAACTAAAAATATCTGACTTTTTTCTGTTGTATTGACACTCTTCTTCGATATAGTCTATGCACACCGTAAAGAGTTTGGACTGCAGTGATCATTGGTGCTCTGTAAAATCTGAACTGCCTACTAATAGATATTTCATGGAATACAGAGGCCATGTGCACCCTCAGGGTACTAGTGGGGCATGATGGGTTTCATAAACTCTTGTTGCAAGACTCCTTATGCTTCCTTCAAGCCTTTATTATTGAAGACACACGACAGATTCAATCTGTCCACCTGTTCCAGAAAAGTTTGAGGGTACCGCTCAATTATAATGTCAACGATAATTATTTTATTGTAAGACTTTATTCTAGATTGTCCTGTAAATATCATTTAGCCATATTCCAAATTTAGTATCTCTAAAGCATCAGATTCATGTAGTTAGGCATCTGAGCAGCTGGCAATTTAACCTTGATGTTATAGCACCAATAACACAACAGTTTATCCACATGGTGAGATTTATTACTTGCTTAGATCAATTATGACTCTAATAATTGTCTGTCGCAGCACACATGATACATCTCACGGTGTTGGAGTAGATGACAAGTGCCATATATATATCTTCAACTGGGTGATTTAGTTTGTATGCTCGATATATTCTGTCAACTGGCGTGGAAAGCAAAAACGTGTGTGACACAAGCCATAGGGAGTCATTGATATCCAATAAAAACATTTAGATGAGGTAGTATTGTTTGTTCTAGGCCCTTTTTATGAGACACAATTGTTGATCAATGCTGCAATCTGCAAACCATCGATTGTTGATTATTGCTGCAATCTGAAAACAATCTAGCTCATGCAGTCCCTATGAAGTCATTTGCTAGTCACTCATTTCTCTTGATTGCCATGAATCAATGTGAATTTGTTTTATTTGATTGCTTCGATTATTTGGTGTGCCAGTGTTTGTTTAATTTACTGCATCAATGCTGTTGTTTTCCACATCAACAACCCTGGTTCATTTTGTAAGCAAGAAAAAGAATGGGAAATCTGATCGGCTTCTTCATTAAGACAGATCAGTCTCTGGGGATAACACCTCATACATATAGACAATGTGTCATTTTCTGTATTGTGGATATAGGGCATACTCTTTGTCTTAGGATGGAAACATGAGATGATATATTGCTGATGCTTATGTATGCCACTTCTGTTTCCTTTTGCATTTTGGTATTAATATTTCTGAGAGGTAAATACTAGCACACTGGGAACTTAGGCGACAACCCAAACATTATGATGAATCATGCATGTAACTTATTTTGGAGCCTTGTGTTTTCCGTTCAATATTTTGTTGCATTGGCCTTGCTGAGACTTATCCATAATGGTTGACCAATTCTGCCAGTGACAATGAATATTCTGGGCTTAGGTCAATTTCAGACTTCAGTAGTAAAAGTTGGGAGCCCATTATTAGTATTACTATTTGGTAAAAACTTTGCACTCCCTGATGGCCAGTCCCTACATCCCTTATTACAGCTTCTTGGTTTACAAAGAACTCATTTTGTCTCTCTGGCATCTGCATGCCATAGAATGACCACCCCTTCATTTCATATTAGCACAGCATTGGTAAAATGTAACAAATACAGAGGCTTTTTCTTGTCGACCTTTGTTTCTTTTAGTTGGATGATGAGGCAGAATCAACTAAACCCTCATGCTTCTGCTAAGGTTTCTTAAAGCTCTGACCCCTGGCTGGTCATTGATTTTTTTTTAGGAGAGGTGGCCCCTTCAGAAAATGACAGCTAATTCTGATAAGTATTTATAGTGCACCTATTATCAAGTGCCTTATGAACAAGGTTTAATACTTACTGCCCTATTGGTATATTCTGAGTGGTGTCAACTACATTGTATTTTTCTTTATTTTGCTAACTTTCATTTTTCTTCCCAACTTTCTGCCATAGTAGATATAGACAAAGTAAGGAAACAGAATAAGCTACTAATCCAGGCAAGAAAAGATACTTTGAGACATTGCAAGATAAAGTCTCAAAGACTTTGCTTTGCTGTTGTCCTTCCATTGCATTAAGTGAGAGTGTCTTCAAAGGACTTTATTTTTTCTTTTCTTTCACATCTTCTTATTTTCTTTCCTTCCTTTTTCTGTCATCGTAGAAAGTACCTCAGCTGTTGCACACATACATCCTCTGGTTCTACAGACCTACAATTCCTACGTATACTCCTTAAATATATGTTTGGGTAGGTGATTGATATATAGTTTTAGGCACTTACCGAGGTGCATGGATTGATGAAGTGACAGGACAGAGAAATACAGAGACCAACAAATATAGGAACAGAAAGACAGATTTATAAGGGAATGGTGACCCTTGTTAGACAGTAAGGACTGAGAGTCAATAACATGACTGGAATGGAAATGTAAACATTTTGTAAACATTTCTTTTTCACACAGATTGTTGCACTGGTATTCTACTATCATAGAACTTATACAAAACATCTCTGATGAGTTCTTTCTGTATAAGAGAGCAGCTGGTATGTTGAATGTCTTCACAACCCCAAGGAGCAATTACCTCTGGCCTATGGTAGATGATTGATGAGATGCAGAAGAAATGTCATCACCCAGACAAATTTGCCGTTGGGGAGGGCCCCTTACTTACCAACAACAGACATTGATACAAGACCCTGAAGTAATGTATGTATGTATGACACACGCAACAAACATTGAGGTGATATTTTGCCCAAAGATTTGTCACAGTTAAAACGGATATATGTATTTTTCGTTGTTTTGCTGAGTTACAGTTTTTCTTATGAACCTTCTGCCTTTTTACATTCAGACAAAGTAAGGAAACAAAAATTAGTCTTATCCAGACAAGAAAAGATACTTTGAGACATTGCAAGATAAAGTTTCAAAGACTTTGCTTTGCTGTTGTCCTTCCATTGCATTAAGTGAGAGTGTCTTCAAAGGACTTCTTTTCTAACTTCTTTTATATACTTTTGGTTTCTTTTTTCTTCCTTTTTCTATCATCTTAGGAAGTACCTCAGCTGTTGCACACATACAACCTCTGGTTCTACAGACCTACAATTCCTACGTATACACCATTTATAAATTATGTATATCAGGGTAGGCAATTGATATATAGTTCAACAGAAAGTGCTTACTGAGTTGCATAGATTGATTCAAAGAGACAGGACAGAGAAATATAGAGACCAGCAAATATAGAAAGAGAAAGACAGATATATAAGGAAATGGTGTTCCCTGTTAGACAGTATGGAATGAGAGTCAACAACAGGACTGGAATGGAAATTTTGTGTACATTTCTTTTTCACTCTGATTGTAGCACTGGTACTCTACTATCTGATATCATAAAGCTTATACAAAACATGTCTGATGAGTTCTGACAGTATAAGAGAGCAGCCTGTATGTTGAATGTCTTCTCAACCCCAGGGAGCAATTACCCCTGCCCTATGGCAGATGATTGATGAGATGCAGAAGAAATGTTGTCACCCAGACAAATTTGCCACAGGGGACGACCCCTTACTTACCGGCAACGGACATTGATACAAGAGCCTGAAGTAATATATGTATAACACATGCACCAAACATTGTCCTGATATTTTGCCTAAAGATTTGCAAACTGTCCATTGGGAGTATGCTGCTTTTGACAGGCATGAAGTTATTTCTGTTGATGCCACCATATAAGAAATGTAGTGGTCAAACTCTGTCACTGTTGAGCAGACTGAAACCAGCTACCAAAGAACTTCTAGTATTCAATGTGTTAACTTGGTAATCTGTTGCATTTCGTTGTTGGGCTTTCAGCTCGAAGCTGTTTCAAACTCTCTTAGAAGTGTGATGAAGAGATTTAGATACTCGAGGTGCTCAGCTAGCTCCTTCACTATCTTCAACAGTTACTCTGGAGAAACCCTAACTTTAAGTCAGGTCAGGATTAGGTTTTTCAATAAAGGTTGGCTTACTTCAAACTTTCAACAGAGGTGGAGTGGCACTTCTTAATGCTTTGTCCCCACCCTTCCAGGCATGTAGGGCCCATTACAAAAGTGGTTTCGATGATGGAAAGTTTCCCTGAGGCATTATATCCCAAGCCACAGAGCCAGCTAGTACCTGGCTGACCAGCTGAGAGAATTGCATCCTTAGGCGTACCTCATCTTTTATGATACCATATTGAATTTATATTGAATTACATCATATTACATATAAAAAAACAAATAACTACAACATAAGTGATACTGTCAATACAATTGCGATGGGAAAAAGTATTGATTTTAAAATTGCAGGAACATGGTCAATATAACTTGTAATTATTGCTCACTTGAAAAGCAATTCTATTGACATCTCACTAAATTTAATGAAAACCTGCACAACTGATAATACAGTACAAGCCACCTAATCATGATTGCTCTCCTGTGTGTATACCTTTACAGCTTTCAAGGAGAAGAAAGATGGAAAAGGTAGTTAAAAAAGTGGTCTAAACATCCCAACTTAAGTTTTGGTGTATATCTTACCAGGGTCAACATAATTAGTTACGAGAATCCAAAAAAAAGAAAATTGGTTCAACTGGCCCCACTCTCGGGGCCAGTTGAACCATCCATTGGGGCCAGTTGAACCATTGGAAGGATGATGGGTGAAGTGTAGGGCTGCAGTTTTTGCAAGGACCATAGCATGTTTGGGCTAAATCTGACACTACTTTTGAGGGCACTATGCTGTTTGAAGGCCCAAGGTCATGTCCAGCAGCCCAAGTGATTCAAAGCAGCACGAGCAGCGTGAGGGCTGCTGTGCAATCACGAGGGCTGCTGGACATGACCGAGGGCCATTCAAACAGCATAGGGCCTGAAAAGAAGTAGTGTTATTACTATTATTATCCACTTACCAGGTTTTTCTGTTCTGATTTACCACCAAGACCTGTCAATTCAAGTGAAATGAACAAGGGCCGTTATTGACTATAATGGCCCTTGGCCATGTAGACAAGGGCCGTTGTTGACTATAACGGCCCCCGACTTTGTAAACAAAGCCGTTATTGCCTATAACGGCCCCGGTCTTGTAAACAAGGGCCGTTATAGACAATATCGGCCCTCTGACTTGAAAACAAGGGCCGATATGAAAATCAGCTGCCCTCAAAATTTTGCTAATGCTCTAGTGAACGGCCCTGCAAGTGGATGATAATACACCATTTTGGAAATCAATGCAATTTCCAAGAATTCTGAATAATTTAAAACCAACAAATTAAAGAAATAAGGAGAGACAGAAATTAACAAAACATTTTGATATGGCAATTAGTGGCAGGATGCTGCAGGAGCAGATGGCTGCATTAAGAAGGATGCATTAATGGCGCCTTTTGCCATTAAAGTCTTGTGATTAGTGCATGCTGTGGTTTGGTCCAGTTGACAGAGTTCAGCTACAGTGTGTGGATGTAAACAACCTAAAGTCGAATTAGAAAGATAAACACAGAATAGAATGATTACACTTACTTTGTCATTAAATAACTAATTTTGTAGTATGAAAAATTATGAAGGAAAAGGAAATGGTGGAAGTTTGTAATGCCTACAATACTGAAAAACGAGGTCTCAATTGATCAGCAAAAAGTTTTTTCAACAATTAATTTATTTGCAAGACATGTTAAGTTCAGAAAGAAACTAAAAATACAGATTAATTGATTTTTATTGATGAAAATATATATTGTAAAATGGAGATATGCAGAAACTTTGTAATTATAATAATAGTATCTTTATTCACACACATATAATGTGGTACAGGTTAATCAAATAAAAGTAAACAAGGTAAAAACAAAACAATGATAAAAACAAATAGTATTACAAAAGTATTACTTAAAAACAATTATGACACACACAATGTGTTAATCATGTCTGACACATCATCAATAGACAGATACTCACATGACATAAAGCCAATACGGATATTAATGAGTTCTTCCTGCATCATTAAGGGTATCAACATTAATACTGTATCTTATAGTATCACCAAAAGTGTGATCAATATAGCTATAATTACGCCCTATCACAGACATTGGGTTACCCAGTGCTACTTTACTAACAACTCTGACAACATCATTGTCACTGACTAGACATTTCTTAATAAATTTAACAAATCTTCTACACAATTGAATTATAATTATAAAGCACAGTATTTTCAAAAATAACAAACTTCTCCATTGCCTACCTCAGGGAAAATTTTAAAACTTGTTACTTTTTTAATTGCTACCTTATTACCAAGAACACTTTACCCTGGGTGCAGAAAGATGAGTGAAGTTTTGTTTCTGCTGCAAGATGGAGTGACAATTTGTTTTTTCTCTGATGCATATATATTTAGACAGATACATTAATTCAGATTAAAATTGCGGTGTCTTCTTGGACATGCAACCGACCATTATTGAAGTGAGTTTCGGACAACTCACTATGAACTAATCATAAGACTTGCAATAACACAAGTATAAATTCACTTTAGTCTCATGCTTTCATTCAACAACCTCTGCAACTGTTGACCATGTCTGATAGCAGCAATAAGGAGAGACTTCTTTGCCCTCAGGAACAATTTGTGCTACCCCCTGGTAGATGATTGAGTCAACACTTGACAATTTCACCTCAAGGGGAAGTTCTTTACATGTCTGCGATAGACATCAATATGGGCGCCCAAAAAATTTTCTATCAACAAGACTCTGCCATGGTAGAAACGGTAAAACGATTATTTAAAACTCGCCAACGGGTCATAGACTAGAATATGTCAATATGAAGGCTGGTAGGAACTATTCTTATTTACATGATCCATATATATAAGAAAATGAAGGTGCAATAAATTTTTTAAGAGCCGTTTTCTCCTCTTTTTAGAGACATTCTGATTTTTCATTTGAGACTCTGGCTGTCTGTTGGGATCCCATGGTGGTGGGATTTCAGCTTTTCTTTCATTGATGGAGAGATTTAGATACCAATCTCCTTCACTGTATCATATACTTAGGAACTTCAAGCAGCTAAACTCAAGCTTTTAAAAAGTCAGGCTGAGTTTCTGTTCTAGCAAGTTTGAGTTGGCTCTTGAAAAGTGTGAAGCAGTTAAACAAGTCAAACTTTCAAAACAGGCTGAAGTTACATTAGCTAAAGCTCCTTTGGGACAGCAGACTTTAGGCGTAGTATTGGACATAGTATTTGACCATGAACTGAAAATGTCTTGTAAAATAATTTTGAAAGACATAAAATATTGACAATTGAAATTACAGGAAGCCATGAGAATGGACATAGGCGTACGGCGCGCGCAATTTTGGGGGGGGGGGGGCGAGCGACATTTGCCCGAATTTCAAGATCTAGATTTAATACCATTTCAAATGAAATTGCCTGGAAATCATTAATTTTCAATAGTGATTATTTAGTCATCTGCCCAAATTTTTTTGCCTTTTTGCCCGAATCTTACTGTTTCCCCCCCCTGCCCCCCCCCTCCGATATGCCTATGAGAATGGACCATGTAATTTGCATTGAATGACTATCCAATAGGAGCCAGCAATTGTTTCAAAGCTGAACAAATAAAACCTGCTATAGTTTTTCTACCTTAGTTGCTTCACATATATTCTAACTTTATAAAAGATTGAAATAAGAGAAAAAGCATTTTTAGAATTATGAATGAAATGAGCCTTAGTGGATCTAGAAAATGTACTAGGTTATTGAAACTACATGTTAGACTCACTTTAAAGACTTCAGTAAAAACCACCTTCAGGTGATAGTGTTTGAATTGATAATTTGCTAAGAAAAGAAATTCTGTATTTTTTTTTATTTTTTTTTTATAGAATTTATTTGCCAGCCAATAAAAACAAATGTAATGGTAATCGATAGTTAGGATAGATAAAATATCAAAAATCAAATATCAGAAATTTCAGATTTCAGAGAACTATGTTCCAGGGTTGTTGGTCAGTTGATGTTGATAATTCCATTTCCTTTCATGCTTTTCTAGGCTGTTGTTTTTCTTTGCCACATATTTTTCTATGTTCTGGATTTCTTGTATTCGTTTGATAAGTTCTTCTGTTTGTGGGGCTGTATTTTTCCTCATTTTGCAGTAATATATATATAACTTTTTTGCGCTCAGGATGAGGTCCAGTACCTTGTTGCGGAGGGTCCCAAATATGATTGTCGTCGGTGTAATGTCCAGATGAAATCCTGTGTTCTGCATCGTCCATTCTTGCACGTCATTCCAAATATTCTGTACTTTCTCACATTTACAAAGTAGGTGGCTGTATGTTTCCACTTCTTTTTTACAGAGATCGCATAATGGGCTATCCTTGATCTTCCACCTGTGTAGTTTCTCATTTATCCCCAATATTCGATGAATTAATCTGTATTGAAAACTCCTTATTTTTGTTGACTGCGTGCTCTTGTATATCATTCTGAAGCTTTTCCTCAGCTGTGCTTGGTTTAGTTCGGAGTTTGCTGTCTGGAGTTCTTCGTGCCACTTGCTTGGTAGACTTTCTGGGTCTTTGACTTCTCTTTCTATTAATTTCTGATATACCATCTTGCTTGGTTTGCAGACCTTGCTTAGTTCTTCAGCAACATTAAGTTGAGTGGTCATTACTCGTTTGTTTAATCGCCAATTTCTCGGTATTGCACTGCTCATGCTATAAAATTCCATAAAATTTGTTCTGAGTCTGTAGCGTATATAAAATTGTTCATAGTTAAGCATATTTCCGTGCTCGTCTTTTAGGTCCTTTATTTGGTTTATTCCTGCTCTTTGCAGTATTATCTATAGCCCCAAAGTATCTTTTGCCAACACTATGATTGCAAATAATTGTGTTATAGGCTGCTAAATATGTCAATCAACACAAGATTATTTGGTCACTGCTTATTTCTGCATGATGCAGATGGTTGCAGATATAATATTAACAGTTTAAACACAGGAATGCTGAAATTTGCAATATTCAATTATGCAAAAGACAGAAATTTGACACATATTTCGTGATGCAGCAATTAGTTCCAAGAATATTGCCAAATTAGGAAGATGCATTAATTTAATAATTGTGAGCGATGGTTTGGCCTAGTTTTCGGAGTGCAGCTAGGAATGCAAACTAGCCTAAGTGGAATAAGCGGATTATGCGGAACATAACTACACATTTTGCATTTATTAGAAGTGTCAAAGGTATGAAGAGTAATTCAAGGATAAGGGTAAGGCAAGAAGAGATACTTCTTACAACACTTCGGAGCCTAATCAGTATCAATCAGTCAACTAAAGATGGGAAATAATGAGCTAGTTTTAAATTGAAGTGTGAAGATAAGGGGCAAAGTGTTTTGGTTATGCAATCCCATTTATTAATCTTTTTGAAAATATTCTTAATTTGCCTTTGGTTTCCTGAGGTAAATTGATTTTCTACAGTGTATTTATAGACAGCGACGAAGGGGACGTATCCCTATTATCTGCTACTCCTGTATTTAGAGAATTAGATATTTCTTAATTTTTCTGGATGACAGCCAGAAAATATGAAGACAGATTGAAACATTTCAGACAAATATCTTGATAAAGAAATCAGCCACTCGAATTAGAATGGTGCAGAATAATGTGGATTCATTAGCGGTGTTGTTTTGCCATTTAATCCTGGTAATTATTGCGCGCTGTGGTTCAGCAAAGTTGTCTGAGTGTCGCTATGAATGCAAACAACCTAAAGTGGAATTAGCAAGATTAACAAAAATGCGGAATTGCGCTTTTTACTCATTTCAAGTGTGGAAAACAATGATGAATGAGGAGAGAAGAGGTAATTACTTGAACACTAATAATTGGTCTCAATCGATCAACCAACAGAATGGGAAACAATTAGAAGTTTAAGGCAAATGTTGGTAAGAGATCGTTATTCTTACAGCACAGACAATAAGTCTCAATCAATCATGCTGCTAATGAGTATACATGCATTATTTTTAAGAAGTGATAAGCAAGGAAAAGAGAAGGAAATACTTGATGACTTGTTTCTTAGGAAGATTATTCCCAAAGAATCACGCAGGCATTGATTGAATAGAAATACTTAGAATAACAAGTTATTTTGCACTGTGCTTCATCTATAGAGCATTATCAATTGCCTGGGTTTCCAGATGAATAGTATGATAATAAGATTAAGTAAGGTAAATATACAATAATACAAATGACTATCATTGGTCAGTTCAACCAGTCTGCTTCAAAATATCAATAATTTAAGGTCATCAAATACTAGTAAATTTGGTTCAATTTGCAAGCAGGATCTCTGTTTCAATATATATTCTACCTTTAAAATATATGGTGAGTGGAGTTGATGATATAGAGGCAACCATATTGGTACTTAGCAGTCTTCAAGAGGTTGTACAATTTTTTTAAAGGTCAATAAAAGGTGCAAAAGGGTGTGGAGAGATCTTAGAGGTTTTTTTTATCACTCTGATGTATTTGAGGTAAAGACATGCAAACTGTGGAAATGCCATAAAAAAGTGACAAGGGCTTTGCAAGCATTTTTGCCTTATCTAGGCCTATTTTTCATCGATTAATTATTATAATGCAATGTCAACAATTATTCGAAATCTGAAGTTCTTAAACTCTACATAAAAATTATATTTCTAATCGTTTTATGTCTTTCTTTGCAGAAAATATTTCTACGGATAATCAACAGCCGCCATTTTGACTAATTCCATATCAACCTGAGTCTCCTTTAAAATTTGGCCTTCTACGAAAAGGTTGGTTTCCTTTTTCTCTTATAAATTACTTACTGGCTGCATGGATGGTAATTATATTCTTGGTAGAATCATAGTAGTCCCCTAACGGGATTCTTTATGTTACTTTTAAGTGCTTTATTATTGCCAACACACAACAGATTCTCTCTCTCCATCGGTTCCAGAAAAGTTTGACAGTACTTCTCGATTATAATACCAATGATAATTATTATAACACTTCATTCTAGATTGTGCTGAAAATATCATTTAGCCATATTCCAAATTTGGTTATCTAAAGCATCAGATTTTTGTATAGTTTTGTATAGTTAGGCATCTAAGCAGCTGGCTATTTAACCTTGATGTTATTGCACCAATAACACAGTGGTCTAATCCATGAGCAGTGATTTATTACTTGCTGAGAGCATTTATGACTCTAATAATTGTCTGTCGCAGCACACATGATGCATCTCACGGTGTTGGAGTAGATGACAAGTGCCATATAAATAACATCAACTGGGTGATTTAGTTTGTATGAACGATGTATTCTTTGTCAACTAGCATGGAAAGCAAAAATGTGTGTGACACAAACCATAGGGAGTCATTGATATCCCAATAAAAACATTTGGATGAGGTGGAAAGGCTTGTTCTGGGCCCTTTTCATGAGAAACGACTGTTGATTATTGCTGTAATCTGAAAACATTCTAGCTGATGCAGTCCGTATAAAGTCATTTGGTAGTCACTCATTTCTCTCGATTGCAATGAATCAATGTAAATTTGTTTGATTGGTGATTGTTTCCTTTATTGCTGTAATGCCTTTGTTTTTCACATCGACACCCCTAATGGAAATTTTTGTGGGAAATATAAAGGAAATCTAATCGGCTTCTTCATTAAGACAGATCAGCCTTTGGGGATAAAACCTCATACATATAGACAAAGTGTCATTTCCTGTATGGTGGATATGGGACATATTCTTTGTTTTAGGTTGGAAACATGAGATGATATATTGATGATGCTCATGAATACCACTTCTGTTTGCCTTTTGGATTTTGGAAGAAACGTTTCTGAGAGATAAATACTAACACACTGGGAACTTAGGCCACAACCCAAATGTTGTAATGTATCATGTATGCAACTTATTTTGGAGCCTTGTGTTTTCCGTTCAATATTTTGTCACATTGGATTTGCTGAGACTTATTCATAATGGTTGACCCATTTTTCCAGTGACTGTGAATATTCTGGGCTTAAGTCAGATAAAGAGAGGCATTAGAATTACTCATGATTTGTCCGAGATTAGGGTGACACTTTCCGAGGGTAACATTCAGGTTTGTCCTTCAGTAATAAAAGGCAGGAGCCCTTTATTCTTATCAAATTACTTGGTAAATGTTTTCATTCCCAAGTGGCCAGTCCCAACATCCCTCATTACAGCTCCTTGTCACTGGGGAGTTTTGGTTTACAAAAACCTTATTTTGTCTATATGACATCGGCATGCCATAGAATGGCCAGTCCTTCATCTCATATTAGCACAGCATTGGTAAAATGTAAAAATATAGATGTTTTTCTTTTCGACCTTACTTTCTAATAGGTGGATGAGGAGGCAGAATCAGCTTTACCACATGCTTTTGCTAAGGTTTCTTGAAGCTCTGACCCCTGCCTGGTCAATGACTTTTTTGTGCTTGCGGCAATTTTAATTAATTCTGATAAGTAATGATAGTGCACCTATTATACAGTGCCTTATGAATCCAATTTAACACATACTGAAATGTTTTTAAATTCTGAAGAGCGTAGACTACATCACTGTATTTTCCTTTGTTTTGCTAAGTCACAGTTTTTCTTCTCAACTTCCTGCCTTTGTACTTCTAGACAAAGTAAGGAAACAGAATTAGCTGCTTATCCTGGCAAGAAAAGATACTTTGAGACATTGCAAGATAAAGTTTCAAAGACTTTGCTTTGCTGTTGTCCTTCCATTGCATTAAGTGAGAGTGTCTTCAAAGGACTTCCTTTTTATTTTCTCCTTTTATCCTTCTTTTTTTCTTCATCATACAAAATACTTCAGCTGTTGCACACATACAACCCCAAGTCGTTTAGAACTACAATTTTCTAGACAGATAATTAGATAGACAGAAGGTACCGAAACATGAAGAAATTGAATAGACAGACAAACATAAATCGTAATTGAGACCCTTTCTTGACAGAGAGTTGCTATGCTGACGGGTACTGATCTTTAAACTCTCAGAAATTCAAAAAACACTGTAATGTTTTCCTGCAGTTTGGTCAGATCCAAATATATGATATAATTAAAATTTTTTACAGGTCTTTTAGAGTTCTGAGTGTACTAAAGAGCAACAAGTATGTAGAGAGATTTCTCAATCCCCGCGAACGATTTTCTCTGCCCTATGGTACATGATTGATGAGTTGCTGAACGAAATGATGTCGACAGTCTGGACACCCAGACAAATTTACCCCTGGGGAAAGTCCCTTGCTCACCAGGAACAGACATTGATACACGAGCCTGAAGGAATGACATATCAGCCAAACGGGTACTGTGATATTTTGCAGAAAAGATGAATCTCAGAAAAATATAGATATTTCACAGAGACATAATGCAACAGGGTTTAAGACAAGTGGGACATGCTGGAAGGTGTATTAAAATGTGGAGGCAGGAACATGTCACTGTTCTATATATTGAATTGAAACTATTTGCCAAAGACATGATAGATTTCTACATAATATGTTGCATTTCCCTGCTGAGCTTTCAGCTCAGGGCTATTTCAAACACTCCTCTGACTTCGATGAAGTGATTAAGAAAATTTACATACTCTGTAAGCTCCTTCACAGTCCTCAATAGTTACTCCTGAACTTTAAGTAGGGAAACCCTAACTTTAGTCAGGTCAGGATTAGGTTTTTCGATAAAGGTTGGCTTACTTCAAACTTTCAAAAGAGGTGGAGTGGCACTTCTTAATGCTTTGTCCCCACCCTTCCAGGCATATTGGGCCCATTTCAAAAGTGGCCTCAATGATGGAAACTGTTGATGAGGTGTTATGTCCCAAGTCACAGACAGCGGAATTACATAAATTCTGAAGTTTACCTTGGCTTTCCTGATGTTGTATTGAATTTATATTGAATTACATCAACTTACATGTAAAAAAAAAAACAAATAATGACAGCATGTGTGATACTGTGAATAAAATTGTTATGGGAAAAGTATAGATTTTTAAATTGCAGGAAAATGGTCGATATAACTTGTAATTTCTATTGAATCACTACCTGTGTTCAACTAACTATGGCACCAATGCAGGATACTAAAACTTCCTGTGGTTTTACAATTTTCTCTATGTCTGAGTCGCAGCACGCAAAATTCACTTTAGAATGACAGGTGTTTTTGTGAAATCAAGGGAATGCTTTTTTTAAACTGAAAAGCAATACAGCATAATAAATCTGGCATTTAAAGCACAGATAGCTACAGCCATGGCCGTAAGTTTATGCTCAGTTGCTATGCTTCACTATGGGGCTATTAGTGTGACCAATCATAACAAATCAAATACTTGCTCAATCATCACCAAATTGTCAGGACATATAGTCTATGCACAGCAGCATGTGTTCTGATTAAACAAATTTGAATGGAATAACGTTTCATAACAACTATAAGACAAAAAACTGACATAGTTGAAATTGAAGCATGTAATATGTTTTAATGCAATGCCATTTGTGTGCTAGTAATAGTCACCAAAGAGTCTATATGTGTTGGGCGCACACCAAATTAAGCATTCATAACAAAATCACAATTAAATATGCATCTTTAATGTTGGTTCATCGGTTTCCTTGAAGTGTTTTTTATTAGAAAAATTTTTAATTTTCTCAGGTAAGAATAAAGTAGCTGCACTTTTACTACACATACTTAAAAATTGCCATATTTAAATAAAAAATATTTCAGTTAAAATCCCGATGAACCAAGAATTCAATATGGTATTTAATTTTGATTTTGTCATGAATACTTACATTTATGTGTACCTAACACATCCAGACACTTTGGTGGCTATTACCATCAGGCAAATAACATTTAACGTTGGTATTGATTTTATGTTTATATTTCAACTAATTAGGAATGTGCCTCACCATTAACATGAAACATCATTTAATGCAAAGATGTGTATCAAAACACATGCCAAGGTGTATAGACTACTATTCCTGCGAATTTAGGGAAGATTGAGCAAGTATTTATTTGTTATGATTGGTCACAATAATAGCCCCATAGTGAAGCATAGCAGCTGAGCATAAACTTACGGCCATGGCTGTAGACGCTCAATTGAAAGACAATTCTGATTCTCTATCTGGAGAAGACCTATGTGATTAATATCACTGTTACGCAGTACAAAGCAATATGATAATTTTTCCTGCATTTAATTATTGACCAATTATCCTCAAGTGAAGGATTCTACAGGTAGTTGGCTCCAAAATTCACCATCAAGTTATAAAAATGTAATTATGAAGGTAGATCATGCTTTTTTCCTATGAAACATGATGCATAGCACTTCATTTTTCTTTTAAATGATTATTGCACCGTTTTGGAAATCAATGCAATTTCCAAGAATTCTGAATAATTTAAAACTGACAGATTGAAGGGACAGAAATTAACAAAACATTTTAATGCGGCAATAAGTGCCAGGATGCTGCAGACGTTTATTCATGCATTAATGGTGTCTTTTGCAATTAAATCCTGGTGATTAGTGGATGCTGTGGTTTGGCTCAGTTGACAGAGTGCAGCTATAAATGTAAACAACCTAAAGTGGAATTAGCAAGATTGACACAGAATAGAATGATTGAACTTATTTTGCCAGTTAAAGTGTGAAGAATTAGGGGAAAAGGAGAAATACATAATGCTTACTTACATCACTAATTCCTCCATCTCAATCGATCAAAATAATTGTAAAAAAAAAGTTTATTTGAAAGAAGCGTTAAGTTTAGAGGAAAATGAAAAATACAGATCAAACTGGTCATAATAATTCAAAATGTGAATACAGCATAACATCATTTAGACTAACTATTTCGGCCAAGCTGCTGCAGCACAACATTTCATCTATTTTATTCCTTGCATGCATCTGTGTCTTTGCTGACAAGCGCCAATTTGCTAATGTTTCTACACGTAATAAATGTTGAGTTAGCTGGCTTCCCTTCCAATCATCTTGTTGTGTATGATGGCAGCGAAAGTTTCACTAAAATGTTTTCCCGTTGGTCTTTGCGATATTCTTTTGTTATGTTTTCAAATATTCTAATGTTTAATTGTCAGTTTTTCTTTACTTACTGCGTTACAAAGTAATTATGAATCTGAGCAATTCAGCATTCGATGCTTTTATAAACAAACTTACTCAAATTGTATTTAACACATTGTGTACTTTGTATAATTAAGCGAATGGGGTATAATGAGTTATGTCAGCCCTGACTAGACCTCATCAAGAAAGTTCTTCCTCCTAAATCTCTTTTAGATTTCCTGATTCATCTTCGTTCCATTAAAAAAAATCTTTACAACCAGAATGTTTGGTGAAGATAAAATATTGCTTGATTGATTGATTGAATGATTTTATTTTGGTCTGTTATTTGGAAGTTACAGTAATGAATAGACAACATATAAAGTAACTAATAAATAAAAGATCACGGATGGCACACAAAAGTTACATGAACTTATTTCCAGTGTGGTCCATTTGGAAAACACAAGAGGGCAACGAAGTGCAAAGTACATGATGTGCAGTAGAATTTAATGAAATTATCAAGTATAATTATAATTATTAATGTTACATAAATTTAGTGGTTTCGAGCTTGTATTTTAAAGAATTTTTTAACTTTTAGTTTAAAACAATTTTTATCATCTGTACATTTAACCCAAGAGGGCAATTCATTCTGGACACAGTTTTGTGCCATTGTAACTAAAATTTGCAATTGTGACACCAATTGGTTTTGGTACAATAAAATTACACAGAGCTCCTCGAGTAGAGTAACGATGGTCAATCAAAACAAAATTTTGAGTTAAATAATTTGGAGCGGTATTATTTTTAACATCAAACATGTGGGCAAGAATCATCTGTTTTGCTCGTTCTTGAGTGTTTAAAATGCCTACCTGGTCTAGTTCTGTCTGACCTATTGATGACCTTGGTTTTAAGTTTAGTACAAAGCGAACAATCTTGTTTTGAGAGACCTGTACTTTCTTTTTGTTGACACTTGACAAACCCATGAACCAAGCTGATACCGCATAATCAAAGTAACTTTGTATCAGAGCCAAAGCAAGGGTCTTCCTTAATTGTGAGTTTAAGGAGTCTTTATGCCGATACAAGAATTTTAAACGATTTGTACATTTTGACTGAATGTCTTTGACGATGGGTTCTCCAGAAAGAGTGCTGTTAAGTTTTAAACCAAGATATTTAACTTCCTGCTTTGGTTCTATTACATGGTTTTCTAGCTTCACAACAAAATTTCTCACTTGACTTTGTTTACGCTTGGAGCTGAAAACGATAACTTCAGTTTTGCCCATGTGCATAGAAAGAGAATTGTTAGTTAACCATTGAAAACATTTGTTGGCTGCTACCGACAATCTGTCCGACACTTCATTAACATTTTTGTGGCTAACAAGTAAAATTGTATCATCGGCATATAATACTAGGTCACACGATACACAAGAGGCAATATCATTACTATACAGCAGATAGCACCATGGCCCAAGTAGGCTCCCCTGTGGGACACCACACACAATAGATTTTTCTGATGACATACAGTTGTTAACGCTGACAATTTGTTTTCTTCCCTCTAAATACGATCTAAACCAAGTTTCATCGATACCTGCCAGATGAATCTTCTCACATAACATACGATGGTCCACACAGACCTGTACTTTCTTTTTGTTGACACTTGACAAACCCATGAACCCATGAACCAAGCTGATACCGCATAATCAAAGTAACTTTGTATCAGAGCCAAAGCAAGGGTCTTCCTTAATTGTGAGTTTAAGGAGTCTTTATGCCGATACAAGAATTTTAAACGATTTGTACATTTTGACTGAATGTCTTTGACGATGGGTTCTCCAGAAAGAGTGCTGTTAAGTTTTAAACCAAGATATTTAACTTCCTGCTTTGGTTCTATTACATGGTTTTCTAGCTTCACAACAAAATTTCTCACTTGACTTTGTTTACGCTTGGAGCTGAAAACGATAACTTCAGTTTTGCCCATGTGCATAGAAAGAGAATTGTTAGTTAACCATTGAAAACATTTGTTGGCTGCTACCGACAATCTGTCCGACACGTCATTAACATTTTTGTGGCTAACAAGTAAAATTGTATCATCGGCATATAATACTAGGTCACACGATACACAAGAGGCAATATCATTACTATACAGCAGATAGCACCATGGCCCAAGTAGGCTCCCCTGTGGGACACCACACACAATAGATTTTTCTGATGACATACAGTTGTTAACGCTGACAATTTGTTTTCTTCCCTCTAAATACGATCTAAACCAAGTTTCATCGATACCTGCCAGATGAATCTTCTCACATAACATACGATGGTCCACACTATCGAATGCCTTTTGGACATCGAGTAGCATCATGCAAACAAAATTTCCTTTACTGACCTCTGATCGTATAAAGTCATGTATTTGAATTAAACAAGTACCTGTAGAATAATTTCTACGAAATCCTGACTGAAATGGGTAAATAATATCTTTTTCCTTACAGTAAACATTGTCAGACAGATCTAAGTAAGATTGGGGAAAAACATTGCTCAATATACTTAACCGAAAACATACCCATCAGCTGCAGTAGTCCATCCTAACCTTTACTTCTACATAACAATGAAATAACAATTGACATAAGTTCTATCTATTGAACTACCTGAGTTGTTTACCCGTGCAACAGAAAAGGAACCATTTTCTCCATCTCTTACCTCAGGGGAAATTAACTTGTTGCTTTTCTTAATTGCTACCTTATTACCAATAACATGTTGCCCTAGGTGAAGAAAGATATTTGTAGATAGTGTTTCTGCTGAGTATGCCGCAAGATGGTTGAGAGAGAACATAGTTATTCTAGTCATCTCTCCAAGCTGCCGGGAGTTTTAATTTGTTTTTCTCTAAATTTGACGAAACTTCAATGATTGGCTTATCAGTCGCTATTTCCTGCAACATGTCTCAGTACAGAGAAGATCAATTAATATTTTTCTGCCATTTCTACTTTTATGTGTGCAATATATTTGATCTGATCTTGTGGAAAAGGTAATTAGGTGTGTTGAATGACAGGCATGCTGTGATCTGTTTCTGAATAAAGTGTTAAAAGAGGTCATGATGGATAGAGGCCTACATAATTAGAGAGATCCATCTATATGTGTCAGGGACACCTATAGCTGTTACTGATGTGAGGGCCTGACAACTCAATCTCAGTTGATCTTTTGACTTGCTGATAATACAAGTAAAATTCAATGTAGTCTTATATTTCTGTCCAATGTCTTCTTTAGCTGTAGTGACCATATCTGATAGCAGCAAAAAGGAGAGACCTCTTTGCCCTCAGGAACAATTTGCGCTGCCCTCTGGTGGATGGTTGATATGATGTAAGAGGAATAGAGTCAACAACCTCACAAATCCACCCCCTGGGAAGTTCATTACCAGTCTGTGGTAGACTCTGGTACAAAAGCCTGAAGTCAAATATCATCCAACAGACATTGCAATGATACATTATAGCATAAATTATATGTAACGCAAAAGATCACCAACAGGTTACCAATTGGAATATGTTAATTTGAAGACGGTCAAGAATTTTTTCCCATTAATGCGACCCTATTAGAATATGAATGTGCAATCCAATAAAAATATTTCCTCGTTTCCTCTTTTCAGAGACATTCTGATTTTTCCCTTAAGACCCTGCCTGTCTGTTGTGTTCCCATAGTGGTGGGATTCCAGCTTAAGGATGTTTTCTTTCATTGATGAACAGATTTAGATACTTATCTCCTTGACTGTTTTGTGCAATACAGTACACTTAAGAACTACAAGTAGCAAACAGCCGAAACTCGACCTTTAAAGTCAGGTTTAGTTTTTGTTAACGTGCGTTTCACTTGGCTCTTAAGAAAAAGCAGCTTTAAAAGTAAAACTTTGAAACAGCTTGGAGTTACATTTTTTACTGCACCTATTTGGCTAAGTATTGGAAGTAGTATTATTATTTAGTATTCTCTATAGACTGAAAGTAGCTTCTGCCAATTATAATTCTGAATTTTGAACAAAGTATGAAACGAAACCTTGATTCACACAGAAAATAATGATATTATTACCATTAAAGTTGTCAGACAAGACATCATTTGGCCGGGTACCTGCCGACTCATGCATACTTCAGATGGTTATATATATATTTTACAATTTATATCATTGCAACAGCTTTAGAACCGGAATGCTGAAATTTGCAATATTCAATAATGCAAAAGACACAAAGTATTTTGTAATGTATTAATTAGTTCCAGGATGTTTCAGAATTAGGCAGATGCATTAACAGATGCTGTTTTGCCATTTAATCTCACTAATTATTGCGAGCGATGATTTGGCCTAGTTTACCGAACGCAGCGATGAATGCAAACTAGCCTAAGAGGAATTAACGGATTATGCAGAACATAACTGGACATTTTGCATTCATTAGAAGTGTTAAAAGCAATAAATAGTTATTCAAGATTAGGGAAAGGCAAGAAGGGGGTCTTACTACACTTCATGCCTAACTGTTCTCAATCAACCGACCAAAGATAACAAAAAAATGCTGGTTTCATGTTGAAGCATGCAGTTAAGTTTAAATGATTCTTAGTGACACAAACATAATAATTAATCTGCATAAAGCACTCACTTTGGCATAGGCTTACCTTGTTAAATTGGTTTAATTAGTAATGACTGCACCTGTTCTGGAGTTTGCAATTTTTCTGTCGGTTCAGGTCATTGATTCTAGTCCAAGTTGTTTTAAGTGATTCATATGAAAACACCTTACAGTAACCAAAAACAACAATTTTAACACATCGCATGTTACATTCGTGATTTCTTGGAGTTAATAGTAGATCATACTAAGTTAGACGGTTCAACTTATCATATGAAGTAATGAGATAGTAATTATTTACTTTCATTTTGGTTGGATATAGCCTGCTGAGTTTCTTTTCTGGAAATTTAAGCCCAAACTGTTTGGACAGGGTAATGTCCCAATTGAAAAATTGAAACATTTGGGAAATATCCCAAAACAAATGTTCACTACTTGAAACTAAATGCTGCTGAATAAGGTGAATGCATTAGCGGTGTTGTTTTGCCATTTAATCCTGTTAATCTTTGCGCGCTGTTGTTCAGCAAAGCTGTCTGAGTACCGCTGTGAATGCAAACAACCTGAAGTGGAATTAGCGAGATTGACAAAAATGTGGAATTCTACTTTTTACTCATTTCAAGTGTGGAAAACAATGATGAATGAGGAGAGAAGAGGTAATTACATCGACACTAATAATGGGTCTCAATCGATCAACCAACAGAATAGGAAGTAATGAGTCAGTTTAAGGCAAGTGTGAAGTTAAGGAAAAAGAAATCGTGGAAAAAGTTTGTTATTTCTTGCAATGCTGACAATTGGTCTCCATCAATCATGCTTCTAATGAGAAAAGATGTATTATTTTTAAAAGTGTAAGAGCAAGTGAAGAATAAGAAAGACACAATAACTTAACTAAGATTGAATGGGTGGGTGTGTATAAATGTGCATGCAGTATTCAACCCAAGGAAGAAATACAGCATGGAGATTGTAACCATCTATCTCTGACTAATGGATCCTACTTCTAAGGCACTGAATAAATGAAGAGATCAAAGAATCCATGCTAGTTTACACAAATTAAAATCATCTCCTTAATCTTAATTTACTTTCAGGCCAACTTGAATGGAAATTTAACAGCCATATTTTTGTAAATCATGCAAGAGTATCTGTAGGTCTAGGCCTATGCATATTGTATTTATAAGCCCAGATTCTCAAATAACCTGTCATTCTTCTGAGTGCTGGTGTCTTATTTCCAGTTGACAAAAAGCGAGTGCTTACAAAAAAGGTATTCGTGGCCATCAATGAGCTCGCAGTACACCCATTCAAACGCATTGAAATACACTGTCAACTTGTCATTGAGCAACTTGTGACCTCCTTTGTACTCAGTAGTATAATGCTGGGCTGCTAATCGCTAGGTCAAGGGTTCAAATCAAGCTCTTGTCGGATCACCCGGGCCTATGTTGCATGGCTGTTTCAATCATCCTTTACCTCATTGCCATTTCCTCCTCCAGTCGTAATTGGCCTACCAAGTGTATAAATACAGGAAGTAAAGTGAAAAGATGAGTCTAAATGTATGCAAGTAGGCCTACAAACCAGAAGAAAAGTCTCCAAATTATCCATAGGCCTATTTAGGGTGCATCGTCTGCCCCTATATCTTCAAAACATCATGCACTTTTGCATGATTGTTCACTTGTATCATAAAAGAAGCCCTGTAAAATTTTAGGAAAAAATTCTAATGCCAAAGGGTGGCACAACAGCCTTGAAATTTCAGTAGTAGGTCATATTTTAGCGATTCGCGGTTATAAATGATATTGTCAATTTTAAATGAAATGATTTTTGAATGGAACAGGATGGGAATTTGTTTTATTTCTTAAACTACAACTACTTCTATTAAACCCAGGTCCATAATTTTTGGCACGATTATAGCAGACATTGTAGCACAGATTGTGGTCGGGTTTTATAATTCTAACTGCAGGCAGTGAGGAGCTGCAGCACTTTAAACTTGGCCCAGCAGAAACTGAATTCCTGCAGCTGGTCAAAACTTTGCTTGAAACACAAAAAGCATTAATATTAGAGGCACAAATCTAGCATAAAACTTTAAAAAGCTAGTTTTGGGAAATTAAGGGACCAGAGTAGTTGACTATATGTGAGATTTTGCGTGTTTTTGGTCATAGGTTCAGATCCAGGGCAATGACAAAGTTACGGAATCAACAAAAATAACCCTACTAATTTTAATTTTAATGTACAAGCATTTTTAGAGAATATTATTGAAATTGTCATCATTTATATTGGATTTAGTTTAGAATTATCTGTGCATGGTGTTACTAACAGAAAAAAACATATCTTGATACTTTTTTGACATTTATCATATTTTTGCAAATTTTACATGTAATTTAGTTAAGATTTTTTTCAAAATTTTTTTTTTGCATGTCAAATATGTTTTCTAATGTTCATTCACAAGTAGCAATCATCTAAACATAGCAGGAAGTATTATTTTATAGAAATTGGGGACTGTCCCGATTCACCCCAAAATAAGGGGTGAATTGGGACAGTGGTTTTTCATGAATAAATTGTTGAAAATCAAAGATATATGTTAAAGCTTGTAGGAATAGTTGGACCTTGAGTTCGGACATAATTAGGCACCATATTGTCATTCATAAGTTGATTTGTGGCCATTCTATAACAGAAAAACGGCCAAAACTGTCCCGATTCACCCCATATTACGGTATATGAATTGAAATCATACAGACAACCATAAGTTAGATATTTCTAACCGCGACTTTTCAAAGCATAATTTTTGACAATTTTGGACTCAACTTTGACACAAAAGTGCCACCCTAAAGCCACATTGGATCTAATTGAAATTTTGCAGAATGTGTTTCTATGGGCAAAGGTACAATATTGCAGTGCAGATGAATATTTTAATTTTTTCATTTTTAGGGGGCAGACGATGCACCCTAGCCTATATCAATCTCCAATGTTATTGTAAATGAATTCTGGAGTAACTGTGCACTGTGTCAGCAGAATCAGAAATCAACATTGTGAAGAAGGGCAGTCAACACCTGAGAAGAATTGGATTCCTGGCATTTTGACCTTGATTCAATCAAGCCAGTCCTAATTGCCTGGGGATGAGTTGATTATCTCAATTGATTAGAACCCCTCTCCAGATTTTTGCTGTTTCCAGGAAAGAAACTAGGTCAAGGTTGCATGTCATGTGACTGCTGAGATAATAATGTGGCTGTGAAGTGTGAGTTCTTAATTAGGATCTGGCGTGATTTCAGCTCCACGGAGCTCCGATGTGACCTGAAGGTTTTCTGATTTTGCTTCTTAATAAATATTATTCTGCTGAAACCAAATGGATTTACATTTTAGAAATGTGTTTCAACAGAGCTTTAGTATAGATGTCTGAATAGTCATTTCTCCCAAACGGTCTAAGAGATACGCAATTCCAAACTTTAGATAAGTCGCTGAGGTCTATTTTATGTGCTTTCTCCACTTTGCAGAATATTTATCATCTTTTGTGGTTGTCTATTTGCTGTAAAGTGCCATCTAATTATAGCACATTCCCCTCAAAGGTCCGCCATCAAACTAGTTGAGCTGTGCTTAGGAGCAACCTACATGTATTATACCCAACCCCGATGCTATATAATCAATGTAATTTTTCACTATGAACATTGAAGATATTCTATTCAACCGTCTTCTCCACTCCAACGAGGTGTAATGGAAACCCGGTTTTATGCTCCTCTGAGCAATTTAACAATATTATTGCTCAAGTTAAATATGGATGCCTTCTTTTCAAGGCCACACACAAGGTGTTGAAAAGGCTTACCACTGAATTGGTCTATCAAGGATTTTAAAGTCTCTGTGACCGAAATACAGTGTATAATTTACACTTCTATTATGTACTTTTACTCGTTGGTGTAATATCATCTCCATGTGCTAATAGATCCATAGATTAATCCAGTTAAATGGCATCTGTTCTTAAATATATGGCCTAAACCAATACCTCAAGGATTTCATAAAAATTATCTCTATGTGTGAAATCCAAATGCCTGGCCATATTTTAATATCGAATTGTCAACTCACTTTCTGAATGTAAATATCCAAAAGACCGATTTTAGTTTGTCACACCGCATCTCAATAATCATGTCACTGTCATCCGCAGAGAAATGAATCCTCATTGCCAGGTGGCACTTCAGTCAGTGAAATAACTGTCAGGGACCCCTAGTGGCAAAACTGCAACAGATGTATGGTAAAGTTTCACTAAGACCAAAGATAAACAGCTGGTATCATTATCACATGTGGTGGTATTAGCCTGGTAAGATTTTAAAACCAGTAGACAATAACATGTCAAGTTAATTCACTAATTAGAATATTTTAATGTCATCGACAGTTCTTGACATTATATCAATTAACATCACAGTTGCATCTACATTATTTTGAAGCAAACTTGTGCCTCCACCAGACCAATTAGCTCACTGATAATACATATTGTGACATCATTAACTAATTTATCATGGTGTTTATACTGCTTAACCAAAATAAGTGGTATTATATTGATTATATATATGAATGATATAATCTTGCTAAGGGAAATAATTATATTATCATGTAATTTATTGCTTATTACTGTAATGCAATCTGGTTAACGTTCAAAATCATATTTTACAAAATTCCTTTTTAATCACATGACAAATGTTTTGTATTACTTACACAATTATTTCAAGGCATAAGAATATCATATTGGTGATTCTAAAAATTGTAAGGAATGTCAAAGAATTTTGATGTCTGGCAAGAGAAACAGCACAAAAACAAACGGATGATGTAAAAGGCATTTTTTGTAGCCATTAAGCAGTGGTGGATCCAGACACGCTGGTCTAAAAGGGTGCCCGGACGCGTCTCGGCCGTCGCGGGTCCGCGTTATCGCAAATTTTCTTCAAAATGCTACTATTAATCTTGGTGGTCTAGGGGGGGCCCGGGCCCCCTAGGCCCCCTCCTGTATCCAACACTGTAAATGTGCATGGCCGTTGTTAGCTACAGCATTATTTCTCCCTTCTACATCAAATGTCTTTATTTCGTACAATCTTTTTCTCCTTTTTTCGAACTTGAGAGAAAACCAGAACTATTTTGAGGAAGAAGGGACTACAAAATAGCTGCTGTCAAGGGTGTACAAAACTTCAACTTGGGCCTCATCAGTACTTCTAAATCCGACCAGCAGTCGATGGCAATGTTAATGTCTCCTAAAATGTCCTCCCAGTGAGAGCTAGATTGGAGTATTGATGAAATCACTTGTAAAAAAACTTATGTAAATGCAGATCCCAGGTTTGGGAACACCTAGCTGACCATGATACACTGTTTGATGCTGTTTGAGGACCATCCTTGTGTTTGGCAATACACAGTTGAATATTACTAAACCAAATTTGTGGTAATCAATGACATTCATTGAATTAAAACAATTATTTTTGGATGCATAATCAGCCTGTATCATTGTATGTGTCATCACTTGTCACAATTTGATTTTGTGAAATTTAATGTTGAACAGCCGTTCCAATCAACCGTTGCCTCATTACTAAGTGCGGGCCTAAGTCCTCCTCCTGTCATAATTGACCTACAAAGTGCATCGATGCAGGAGATACAGCCCCAATCATTCATCCATCTGCAGCATGATCTGCTTCTTGATGATAGGAGATAATAATGGCGGAAATGAAAAAACAAACCAATAAAACACAATTATTAATAAAGAATGATAATGTCTATGTCTGGATCACCGGTTCAGTTCGTGTTTGATATCAAAATGATAAATGGGAAGCTTTTTATGTTCTCAGCTCACGCTCAGTTTATATTTGATGGCATTTGGGACAAATTAGAATACCAAAAGGATAGAAGGTAGACACAGTGGTAATACATCATACCAGCAAGTGCATCTGACAATCTTAATGACATTTGTAAAGTATTTATGTTGACAGCTGCTCAAAAAAGTGAAGTATGATACAGAAAAAAAGCATGTCTGTTGCAATTGATGAGATTTCAGATATCCAGACTTAAATGGATTAGAAACGACTTATACAGATTTATATCACAGCGTTTTGTGTAGTTTACTACACAGCTGGCATAAAAGCAAAAGTTTGGTGAAAAAGGAAATGACAAAAAAGTTTAAGAAAAATGCAAATGAGTGTGAGACAGACTTACCGACGATGTAAAGTAAACTTACTTAAATGTCCCTGTCTGCAAATTGCAACAAATCACTCATTATGAATTAATTATCAACAAATCTGTCATTTTGAAATAGTTATCAGATGACGCATTATTTGTGCATATCCCTGCTGATTCTACAATCTCAGTTCTGTCATTTTTTTTTGTTACCCCTAATGAACATGCTGTGGATATAATACTGGTCTACATCTGTATATTCAAACGGAGAAAAAACTGACCTCATTGTTCGAAATATGTGTCACTACTGCATGATATCCTAATTTTAATCCACTGATTGCAATATTCCATATCTGAAACATGTGGGATTTCCTGCTTTCTGGAAATCATTTCCAAGAACAGTTCTTAAAATTGATTCGTTGGATTAAACCTTTCAAATGAGGTTTATATAACTGGGACTTCAGTAAATGGGAATTCCATAGTCTGCTTCATAATTGCTTGAAACAAAAAGTCTTGCGAATTAAAAAAAAAAAGGTTATTTTTAGTATCAGTCAGTCTGCTACAAATGGATATAACCCTGAAAGACCCTATGTGCTATCACACAGACAAAAATTAATGACGGTGGATTCATGTGCTAAAATTGTGGTAATGCAATACTTGTATAGCCTGTGGTATATGGCTTGCCGATTAAAATTTTAATGCTTAAATATTTGATTTGATGTAAAAACTAACTACTCAAACTAAATTTACCAACAAACCAGCTCTGATAGAGCAAAACATCAGAATAGACCTGGACCCTGATCATTTAAACCATGGAATATTGTGTTTGCAGGCAGTCCGGTTTTTATGTGTATCAATGATTAATTATTTAACGCTGGAGATAACAATTGATTGAAATTCATTGAAAATTATTGGAAACCCTTCTTTTATTGATCAATTTCGAATCCTTGCTGTTTGTTTGAAACTTGTTGAGCCAAATAAATTAACCAGGCAGCCTGGTTAATCTAGCCAGCTGACATGCATTGGTAATAAGGTTGTTAGTCTCCTCTGAGAGATTAACCAGGGTGCCTGGTTGATTAATTTTGCTCAACAGGTTTTAAACAAATGGCAAGGAATCGAAACTGATCAATAAAAGAAGGATTTGCAATAATTTTCAATAAATATCAATCAATTGTTATTAATCCTTGGTTTGCATAAAAACCAGATTGGACAGAAATGCCATACATCATGATATTAATGATTCGGGTCTCTCTCCATTCTGATGTTTTGCTCCAACAGAGAAGGAAGGCGAGTAAATTTAGCTTAGTTATTTATTTCTACATCAAATTACATATTTAAGCATTTATTATTAGAATTTACAAACTGTGTATTACCTACAACCGTTGACGCTTGAATCACACTGATTCACTCCACCCAGGTGTTACAGGAGATATAGATCGAACAGTGATGGTACTGTATGTGACTCTGCCAGCTGTACATGTATGTCCCCCAGGGGAGTGCTGATGATCAAGAATGACCAGTGAGCCTGTTAGACTACTGTACTATATAAAGTAGACTGAGTCTGCAATTGCAACTATACATGTGGAATCAGACTATAAACCTCCACCACCTTAATGGAATTCCCGCTAACTGTCATAATTATAAGATTCTTATTTGAAAGGTTTCAGCCTTCAAATCAATGTTCAGAACTGTTCTTGGAATTGATTTCCAGGAAACAGGAAAAGGAAATCCTGCATGTTACAGAGGTAATATTAAATTTCCATTTATTGGAATAAAATTTGAATATCATGCATGCGGCTGTGACAAATATTTCCATGAATGAGGTCAGCTGTTTCTGAATATAGATAAGTATTGATTCAAAACACATTCATTTGGATTCACAGTGGCTGATTCTAGGGTTGGGGGGTTGGGGGCTTAGGCCCTCCACTATACAGCTGATATGAAGAATACCTTATGGAGGAAAATATGCTATGACGTTGGTCCGCGAGTATCAAAACGACACCTGGGCCCCCTAGTCTGGATCCGCCACGGTGTCATCTGCAAAACGACCATACTATGTCTTTAGGTCAGTAAGGAATGCATCAAACGCCAATTTGCAGACAGGGACATTTAAGTATGATTACTTTACACCGTCAGTAAGTCTATCTGACACTCATTTACTTTTTTGTCATTTCCTTTTTCACCAAACTTCTGCTTTTACGTCAGTTGTGTAATAAACTACACAAAACACTGTGATATAAATCTGTATAAGTTGTTTCTGATCCATTTAAGTCTGAATATCTGAAATCTCATCAATTGCAACAGACATGCTTTTTTCTGTACCATACTTCACTTTTTTTGAGCAGCTGACAATATAAATACTAATTTGCCCCAAATGCCATCAAATATAAACCAGCGTGAGCTGAGAACGTAACTGGTTTCCCATTTATCATTTTGATATCAAACATGAACTGAACCAGTAATTCACGACTGGACATCATCATTCTTTATTAATGACCATGAAGTATCATAGTTGAGGGTTCAATTCATGATTTGTCTTAAGGGTTTTTTAATTTTTCATAGCAACCATAATTACTGTTTGTAATGTAAAGCAGAAGACACATGTTTGGCTGGATAGCTCAGCCTATAAGTTTTTTTCGCTCCTTTTGGAATAACATTGCAGTTTATGTCTGCAATGATGTAGTGATGCCAAAATATAACAAATAATTGTGTACATACGACGTTATAAATGATGATATTACAATTTCTTTAGCCCCATCAAGTGGAGACCTCTCTGTCTTTTTGGCTGAGAATTCAATCCAAGATGAGACATGGTGGGAATGAGCCAGTTCCCATTGCATCACTGACTTACTCCGCCCTGGTGTAACAGGAGGGACAGATCGATCAGTGATGGCACTGTGTATGACTCTGCCAGCTGTACCTGGATATCCCCCTCCCCCGGGGAGTGGGAATCAAGAATGATCAGTGAGCCTGTTAGACAACTGTACTATATAAAGTAAACTGAGTCTGCAATTGCAAAGATGCATGTGGAATCGGACTATAAACCTCCCATAAACCTCCACCACTTTAATGGAATTCCCAATAACTGAAGTTTTAATTATAAGAATCTCATTTGGAAGGTTTCAGCCTCCAAATCAATGCTTAAAATTGTTCTTCAAATTGATTTCTAGGAAACGGAAAATCCCACATGTTACAGATGGAACATTTCATTTATTGGAATAAAATTTAGGATACACTATATCATGCAGAATAGTGACAAATGTTTCCATAGATGAGGTCAGTTGTTTCTCTGTTTGAATATAGACAAGTATTAAGTCACAGCACATTCACTTGGAGTCACAGTAGCTGATTCAAGGGTTGAGGGGCTAGAGTGTCTAGGCCCTCCACTATACAACTGATATGAATATATGATCCATTTAAGTCTGGATATCTGAAATCTCATCAATTGCAACAGACATGCTTTTTTCTGCACATACTCCATTTTTTGAGCAGCTGTCAACATAAATACTTTGCAAATGTCATTAAGATTGTCAGACGCACTTGCTGGTATGACGTATTACCACCATGTTTACCTTCAATCCCTTTTGGTATTCTAATTTGTCCCAAATGCCATCAAATATAAACTGAGCGTGAGCTGAGAACGTAACAAGCTTCCCACTTATCATTTTGATATCAAACATGAACTGAACCAGTGATCCAGACCTGGACATAATCATTCTCCATTAATCACTGTGTGCTGCATCACTTTTGAGGGTTGAGGGCCAAGTTTATGATTTGTCTCAAGTGGTTTTAATTTTTCATGGCTACCATAATTAGTTTATTTGGTCAAGATGTATTGCTGGATGGATGATTGGCTTGTGTGTTGTGCATGCTGCACTTGGTAGGCTGATTAACTAGGACAGCAGGAAGACATAGCATCCATGAGGCAAAGGGTGATTGAAGTTGCTGTACAACCGAAGTTAGTGCAGATGAGGTAGCATATCAATGGATGGTTGTCTATCAGAGGAATGCTAATTAAAATACCATTGCATTCAGAATAGACTTCTAGGATTGCACATGCCCCAAAGACAAGTTCCTGTCACGCATCATGATAAATTGATCAGATGACAAGAGTTGAGGCCTCTGCATGTCATACATGGACATTGCATGCGATCTTATTTTTACCATCACTGACAAACACAAAATGACACACAGCTGGAAATTTATCAGTGAAAAATTTTCTCCAACCAGGACCCAAATCTAACAGTTTTTAGAAAAGTTGTTTTAGCAGTGCCAGCGATTTCTTGCACGTGTGATCCGCGAATGATAAATATCCATCTTTGAAGTGCTAGCCACTTTAAGGTAACCAACAGCCATGATTGATCACAACTCTTGATACACTCAGACACAGTAAGGAAGTATCAGTCCCTATCCACTAGGATTCCAGTTCTGGCAATCCACCTATCCGGAGGTCAGACCATAAATTACAGTAATCAGGATCAGCTAAGCAGCGATCAGTCTTTTACACCACAAATCAGGATCAAAGCGTAATTAATTGAGACATAGAATAAATCACATTGGATCATCGGGGAAGAGAATCCTATCGCGAATGATAGACTGTAATTGCTTGAGGCCATCTTCATTTTATTTCCATCTAACCTGATCAGATAATTATTATCACTTCAAGTGCAACAGAAGACATAGTGGTAGTCAGACATCTACTAAAGGTCTACTTGACATCTAAGGGTTACTTGCTGTAAAACTGAATGAAGATAATATTTTGTCTGTTGTCTATCTGTATTTAAGGGTCCAATATGCAACCCGAATAAGAGGTATCTAACTCTAACTACCTCCTTACGCTTCCTAACAGGTGCATCTACAGGGTTTTTCCTACAGGCTCAGTGATCATTCTTGATCATTCGCACTCCCTGGGCGGGGGGGCGGGGGATATACATGTACAGCAGGCAGAGTCGTACATAGTGATCGACCTCCTGTTACACCAAGGTGGAATGAGTCAGTGATACAAGGGGAACTGCCCATTCCCTCCATGCCTTATCTTGGTTTGAATTCTCAGCCTTGCACTTGTTTGTCCTGCATCCCATTTAATTTTCTATAATTTTGGTATGTAAATAATTAATGCATAAATATGTTATTTGATGCAGAAATTAATGTGTCAGCAAAATTTACCAGCCCGCCTTCTCCGATAGTAAAACATCAAAATAGACCGAGACCTGAAAAATTACAATCATGAAAAATGGCATTTGTGGCCAGTCTTGGTTACAAGCAAATCAATGATTAATAACGCTGGAGATGACAATTAATAGAAATTCATTGAAAATTATTGGAAACCCTTCTTTTATGGATTGGTTAAGAATCCTTGCTTTTTGTTTGAAACTTGTTGAGCAAAATTCATCAACGAGGCAGCCTGGTTCACCTAACCAGCTGACATGCATTGGTAATAAGGTTGTTAGTCTCCTCTGAGCGCCTGGTTCCCAGGGGTGGGCCTCTGCATACTTTACATGCAATCAGGTCCACAGTTAGGAAACTGCTAACATGCAGTTCTGGGACATTCTATCTATAAACCATGCATGAAGCGTTGTGATCAGAGCATTAATTGACCTCGCAAAGCAAGTTATTGAAGATACAATGTGCTAAATAATTTCAGTCATGCATTACTTGTGTGGTTCCAAAAGGATGCCTTTAGGTCTTCCACTATACTCTTTGCTGATTATACGTCATACCGAGATTAACCAAACTTGAGGCCTCACCATGGCAATTTTATCCAGGAAAATACCTGGCGCTAACTGATAGTTTGTGTGGTAATGCCCAGCTTAACTGACATAAAGAAACAGTTAAAGGCATAATTTGCAATAATTACGACACGAAGATACAGTTTTTATACATTAATAAGCAAATAATTATATGGTGTAATTCACAATAATTACTACTTAAAGATGCACCTGTTAGGAAGCTTAATGTGGTTGTTAGAGTTAGACACCTCTTTTTCGATTTGCATTTTAGACCCTTAAATCTAAGTTTAACTACCTTTCTGTCATCTTTTGAAGTGTTAATTTCTGATCAGGTTCAATAGATATAAAATGAAAACAGGCTTCATGCAATTACGTTCTGTCATTCGCCATAGGCTGCTTTTGCCTTGACGATCCAAGGAGATTTATTTTATGTCTCAATTAATTATGCTTTGATCCTGATTTGTGGTGTTAAGGGCTGATCTGTGCTTAGCTGATCCTGATTACTGTACCTTATTGCCTAGCGTCGCCGGATTGGTGGATTGCAAGAGTTGGATCCAAAGTGGATTGAGACTGATACTTCCTTACTGTGTCTGAGTGCATCAAGAGTTGTAATCAATCTTGGCTCTTGGTTACAGTAAAGTGGCTAGCTCTTCAAAGATGGATATTTATCATTGGCAGATCACACATGCAAGAAACTGCTGGCACTGCTAAAAACCACTTTTCCGAAATCTGTTCTATTGGGTGCTCGGTTAGAGAAGAAAGTTTGCAGCTGTTCACAATCACAAGCAACAGTCCAGCTGGATGTCATCTCGCGTTTGTCAATGTTGGAAAAATTAATATCAATGTATGGCATGCACAGGCCTCAACTCTTGCCATCTGATCAATTAATCATAAATCTGGCCGTAACCAGTTTTAGAGCCTTGGAGGGCTGTACTTTCCATGTCATGAGTAAATTGCCTCACTGAAGACTTCCTTAAATACCAACACTGTAGCCTTTTTGATAAGCGCCCCTCTGATGGGCAACGACCCTTCAATATACTGCGTCTTCTGCACTGAGGGTGAAATTTGAATTTTCTGTCAGCTTTTAAAAAGATCAAGTGAGATGATTGCACAATTCCTTTGAGCGCATAGCTTTGTTTTAAGCTATAGGTTACGGTTAGGTTACGTTAGGTTTAATACTGAATGCAGGTCCTCTGATGGCCCCTGTGTTCACATCATTGATGATATATATGCAGATGATGCGATGATACAGGTTATCACAACGCACACATTATCATAGCTTAAAACAACAAGCTTTGTTAGCTCAAAAGAATTGTGGAGCCACATCATTCAATCATTTAAGCTAATTCAAAAATTCAAACTTTACAGTGTGAGTTTAAACACTTTCAAATTAGCAGCCTCACCCTCGCTGCACTTGTTACAGGGACTGCCATACCTGGATGTTGTTTGTTGTTGCATTCAAACTTCTCATTACTTATCATTAGAATCTTTAGTATATCTTAGTATATATCCTAGAAGTAATTAGCCCAAAAGGAGCAGAGACAAAGGATCAAAGCCATCTATCTGCACATATGAGGCCTATCAGAGACGTTAAAAGCAACCACGGTAATGAGAAAAGGCTGTGTCCACTCTGAGCACTTCATGCTGCCGGAGTACAGTCTTTGATGTAGGTACAGTGTATGATATAATGCTATGAAATATATATCTGCACTCAGTACAATATTGATAACCTTCAGTAGCGTATAAAGATACCTTAATAATAATAATAATAATAATAATAATAATAATAATAATAAGAACTAATATAGCGCCAATTCCAGTAAACTGCTCACTGGCACTTAGAGCTCTTTACAGATCGGCGATCCTGTGGAAGAATTAATTTTCTTATTTTCAATTTGCAAACTAGATTTGCCATGTCATTGACAGTTTTCTGTTGGTCTGAAAATCTTCAAGTCATTTTTAAATAAGTTTGTTTATTGTCACCTATGCTGCTATGTATGATAAGCACTGAACAATCTAATTAACCATACTGACACAAACAAACATTTTTAAGCCAGAGACATCACACAACCAAGCTGAAAGTTAATTTTGAAACTGTTTGGACCGCCAATCTGCAAACAGCTATAAGGAGACACGTACCTGACCAGAGTCACTGGCTGGATAGCCTCTTCACAGGTTATTTTCTCCAGTTAATACTTAGCTTGCTATGAATGTATATATAAATAGATGTTTGGGTATAAAGGCATTGTTAAATGTCATTATGTATTATATATGTACTTGCGTATGCCGATGACAATTACAGATCCTACATTTGGAAGATTCAGTATGGCATTACATTACGTCTGCAATGACATCATATCATTCAATGTTATCATACATGATTTTCTCATCTCGATTGACTCTGGCATTTAGAGATAATCTTTATAGGTCTTGATCAATCTTTATTAGTCGTTGACATTGGCCTTAGTGAATCGAGTATACATGTACAATACACCATTACGTAATGATTTTTGTCCTCCTGATGATTTCAGAATGCGAACGACAACTCCATAATTGTGGTGCAATGTTTGATAAATTGTACTCATGCTGTGGCTGATGGTTACTTTTGATCGACTGATCTTGTTCAGACAGCTAACTTTTAGTAGTCTCGGTTACTAATTGCTTTTGTTAAAAATTGAATTCTGTGTTTTTTGGACATGCTCACTGAGTTTCAGTGGCTACTCAAGTGCATCTATCTGTTTGAATGAATAATATCATGGTATAGATCTGCTGACATTTTTGGTTGAAGATTTTTTTAGTGTTGATTGGTACGCTGCTCTCCTCGTATTGTTAATCTTGATTTATTTCGATTGATCTTGGTTGATCTTGATTGATCTTGTTCACTCTTGATCAACTAAGATCAGTGATTAGCCGGGGCAGTTAATGCAGTCTTAATGAATACACGGAACACTCAGATACAATCAACTTGAATCAAGAAAATCTAATGCTACATGCGTGCTGACACTGGAAGACAAGTTAGTAAAATCCCAATTTCCAACACTTCAGTAAAACAGAGTGTTTGATGTACGTGTCTCAGTGCATTTTGGTGAAGGAAGTATACATACATGTACACATCAACGTACCACACACTCTAAAAAATTTCAGACAAAATCGGTTTTTTAGATTCAAAATGGTTTTTTGAAAAACCAAATTTCAATGCAAAAAACCAACATGGATTTTTTTAGAGTGCACTGCAAAATTATTATTGTTAAGTCAGCTTAAATGATTGAGAGAGATGGTTGCCCAATTCCTTTGAGCTGACATAGCTTGTTGTCTTAAGTTATGATAACAGGCAGATTATCTTAACTGAAAACAATAAGCTATGTTGGCTCTGAGGAATAGTGCAACCATCTGTCTCATACATATAAGCTGACTTAAAATTCTATTTTTTGCAGTGCTGAGTGAAACGGAGTGGTCAATGTATTGTAAACATATCAATGCACTAGAGTGAAGCAGAACGATTGATGCATAATGTCATTAGATTTGATCAAATAACAAAGTGTTTAATGTTAGGTACATGATTAATTTGAGAAAATATATTAGCTTGTGGTATGGTTTCTGAATCCTACAGATGCACTTCTACATATCTATATCTATTTATGTAGTTCAAGATGATGTTAAATTTTTTCTTGATGATCAAGCATCACACCAATGGTACCATTCATCAGCTCAGATGATCATCTGAAGGTATCTTTTTAAATCTTGATTATTTCTTCGCAATTTGTTCTTCTTTTATCTGATGTTCTTGCTAATTGTATTCCCTAATACTGTGTTACTCTTAGCATTTCAAAAGTACAATGATGCGCGAATCCATACTTTTATCTTCTATTTGCTGAATCCCTTATCAGCTCTGTGCAGCTGTCTGTCTATTACACTTTTAGTGGATGATTTCATGATTTCATTGAATCAGGTCAATTTTAATTTCATTAACTATTTTCTCTGCAAATACAAAAATATGCAAATCTGAATAGTACATACTATTATGAAGATCTACCTGCAATGCAATGAAACTTGTGAATTTAAATGTGAAGATATAATTTATCCAAGTAACAATTTGAGTTTCAGCAGACTAAATTGTGTCTGTATTGATCTGGTGATCCACATGTTAATCAAAAACAGTCTTCATCATGCATTCTGATCAAACCTCATCTTTCTACCTCTGTGGACAAGCTGAGTAAAAGATACCCTCAGTTCTGAGCGATGGCAGATGCTGGTTGGTTGTTTCATGATCCAGGATGATTACTTAGATTGGATAATTAACTTTCTTAATCCTTATCAGGGATTAGTTTTGATGAGTCTTGATCAGTGATTACTTTCTCTCAATGACAATGTGGGGAGCAGGATAAAAGAGGCCCTTCAAATCTAAAAATCTAAGCCACGATCCAAGCAAAGGAATCATGTGACTTGATCTGTTTTGGGAAATCCCATCAAATGATGTCTGTATCTGTCTTGGTGGATATATTTGGATAGAGAAGCTTTGTAAGGTAAGCTTTTCCTGCTCAAATTGATGCTAATTGAGGTCAATATAAATTGTTCCCTGACTGAAATCCAAACCTGGGACCTTTAGAGGAAAAGGCAAAGGTGCTTTAGGTGGATTTACCAGTTGGCCATCCAGGTACTCTTGATGTTTGATAATAATTATGTTCATATAACAATTATTTCATTTGTCTTTGAGATGGAAGGATGGATTGATGACAGGAGTTTTATGTCCTGTATTTATGCACTGTGTTGTGCTAATTAGGACAGGAATAATGAGGCGTAGAATGCCTGAAACTGATGTCCAGCATAGATATTATAGGTCCAGGCTTCTGGGCCAGAGCCAGATTCAAACCTGGTACCTAGAGACAGGAAGCCTAGAGTGCTAACAATTGAGTCTGATCCATGAAGTAGTAGTGCTACAAAGGGCTATTCATCTCAGAATTGCATCTACGGTCATAGAATGGCCGCCTAATAGGAATTTTCCGTAGATGATTCCTTGATCTCTGGAGTGATCTTGTGATCGACTTGATTAATCTGCATCAGTTGTGATCATTTTGATAAGACCTGATCACTGATTAGTGTCAGTTAATGCTGCGGCATTAAGATGGGGGAGCGGGCGAGCTGCTGCAGCGGCTGATGTGACACGGGATGGCCGCATCACGAGCCGCTGATGAAGAGCATTGCCGGTGGCTGTTGGCAGCGCAACAGTTAGCTGCTGCTGCTGTTGCTTCCTCTGTTGCTGCTGCTGCTGCTGATGCTCCAGCAGCCGTGTGACAAGATGCCGCCGTGCTGAGTCCCTACAGCAGCATGCGTTGCGGAGGCAAAGCATACCTGCAACAACACCATCCATGGCACAGACATTCTACGTACATACATTCATCCGAGGATTTACAAAAATGTCACCTATTTAGAATCCAGGATACAACACATGTGATTGGGCAGGAGACAACTTCATCTTCAGAGATGGCTCCCTCCAATATCACTGCTCGCAGGACACCATATGGTGAAGAGACACAGACTGGCACATCTCTGGAGCTTCCATCTTTGCTGCTTGAGCTCGGCAAGCTGTGCTGCTGACACCGAAATGCAAGAAATCAAGTATTCCAACAGGTCTGTATTGATGCTTCGCAAATGTTGCCTGATTTCTCACTTCTTCGTCAGTGTACTTCACTCCACAAGTCAATTGTGATTGTGTACAGAGAATCTGAAGAATGAATGAATGGTATCAATAGACTGATCTTGTTCTTTACCAATATCATACATAACAGGCTTGTTCTCTGTTAGGTTTAAGGATTCTTTGACTAATATCATTGCTGATACATGTCATTAGAATTGTTTGTTTCGTCTGTATGACGTCATTAATAAGCATCATGATGCCATCAACATGTCAAAACATTCTGTTTGTCACATCATTTGGACCAAATAAGGTCAGCAAGATCATTAATGGAGTCACCTGTTAATCTGACATTTTGCTGGGATTTTGACATTAAATGAAGATTGCAGCATAACATTGGATGTGATAAAAGCATGTTGAAATATACATATTCATGTAAAATAAATGTGTTGATATGGTCATTCATGAACTGTATGGAGCTTCATACCTCCCTAGCAACAGCAGCAGCAGCATATACGCGGCTTGGTTTCCATGGCAACCATTTTGTACCTTAAGAAAGCTTTCTACTAAATGTAGTAGAACCATGCCATTACTGCTTCTCAGCTTCCTAATACGGGGATGGCTATTTCTTTCATTCCTGTCACATTCTGCACATTGTGTGCTATTGGATTTTCTACATTTCACCATTGTAATAGTTGTAGTTTTTGTCAATTCAAAATTAGATTTGCCTCCTGATAAGCCTGAAAATTAAATGGCCCATTTAAAAAATGCCCTAAAGCAGCTCATTTACATATAGACTGGTTCCACTGTTTTGAAAATTCACGTTGCTAGATTATGGCCAAGTTTTCCATTACATTAATTGAACAAGCCCAGTTCTATCATTCAGTTCCTATCTTTGTTTCGAATGCCAGTCATATTAGATTTCCTCAATTCAATATGAAAATAACAGATAGTCAATTTCCATTAATGAGTTTTTCCATGACAAAGCATCTAATTCCATACATACACCTCCATTGTCAATACCACATTCAATGCAAAGTCCAAAATTACCAGCTTATTAAACTGGCAATTATCAGATTAGACTTGTGTTTCCATTTTCATAATGCTGTGTCTGCGGTTAGTTGGATAAGTACCTATCTGAACTAATGCCAAGTGCTATGTCTGCAGAAAACTGTCCATATTAGAAGAGACTGGAGCCAGAAATATCCATAATGAATAAGATAATAAAAAATGGACAAAATCACAATTAACATAACCATGGTGGACTTTCTATATTAGTGGTCATTGGCAATAATTATGTAATTTAGTAGTTTTTAAAATAACAATAACATTAAACCAATTACACTGTACAATGTAAAACTGTTTGGTCATATAAAGTGGTCAGCCTTGATGTTGCAGAAGATTCGGTATTGACAATTGTGATTAAATTACCAAAAGTTGCATACAAGTAAAATGTATATAGATCTGTTATTTTTTCTTCACATTGATTTTACATGTATGCGTATATACAAAAATGACGAAACAATTAGCTAATTAATGAGAAGTGGCACGTGTTAGAGTGAACGTAAAGTTTAACATGTGCAACATGAAGATAAAAATGGATGAATTTTTGGTGTATCGATTTCAGAGGTATCGATGACATTACCAGATAATGCGATATGCATCTATCTATTGGTCTATATGTCTGTCCATGATATTCTATCTGTCTACCGGTGTGTCTATCATGCCATCATTCTATCTATCAGCCCTGTGTTTCTGTCTATTCTGGAGAATTATATTACATGACCTTGTTGTTTTGACTTGCTGCAATAACCTGGAAGGCAAACATCATAAAAATACTAAATAAAACATTAGACAAAAATATTCAATTGAAATAACTTTTTATGGATATTTCAGCTGTTGAGTATGTGACTGAAATGCTCTAAAGTATACCGAAGCCATGTGTATGTGTAATCACTTCCACAGCTAATTAATCATTGGAGGACCTACAATTATTGTGACACAACTGCTATTTCTTGAAGCGTTGCTATTTCTTGGGAACCAGTTAGCTATTTCTTGTGAAACAGTTGCTATTTGTTGTGAAACAATTTCTATTTCTTGATTAACAGTTGCTATTTCTTGTGTAGCAATTGCCATTTCTTGAGGCAAGATATTCCAAGAAGCAATTAGCTAAGTTGAGCATGTGGGTTACCATTAATCCCCTAATTGATGCCTAATTCTGTAATTGATATTTGCAGATCTATAGATAAATGGATAAATGTAAATTTGGAACAGACAGATGGGTACAATGTATATAGTTATTGTATAAACAGATAGACCAATGTATATAGTTACTGCATGGACAGATAGACCAATTGAGAAAATGTAATGGTTGAGTTGGTCTGAAGACGAAAGACACATTAACTGCACCAGATTGATAGATTGATTGATAATTTTATTAATGTTCCTGTTTTTTTGCTCTGCCATATATGTAGGAATTTAATTGGCAAGCAAAGGACCTCCTCTGCTGAAGGTCTTTGCCCACATGGGTTCAGACCAAAGATGGTGGATCCAGATATTTTTAGTCGCTCTAAAAATGCAAAATACCGTGCGGATGTGACACGAAACTGGCATTTCTTTGTATCAGTGTCCGACTGTCCGTGCTGCCAGGAAAATGGCCCCTCATATTGGGTAAATGTGTCAGATGTGCAGGTCTGTTAACCTCTCTCCCGTCTAATCAATCAACCCTTGTGAGCTGCAAGAACCCTCGTTAGACGGCTGTAGTGATTTATATACCTTACCCACTATACCCAGGGGCGCAACTTTCATGGAAAATGTGGGAGGGGGGCACTCAGTGTCAGTGACACAGTCGTAGTTGGTCACCATATCCGCAAATAAACAAAGTCAGTCAGGCTTTTTAAAAATCATTTCGTATGGCATGGTCCTGTCCAAGCAGAAAGGTGGGGACATGTAGGCCTATCTTAGGTTATGTCCCCCTCGTCCCCCACCTAGTATGCCCCTGACCTAACCATTATAAATACATGTACAAGTTTTCCACTACCTTTGACTATCCTTGAAAATGCTGATCAATACAAGAGACTGCCATCTTCTCAGCCCATTAGTCACAATCTTTCCATAGATTCTCACCAAGTGACAACACCAAGTGACAAGAGCCCGGTTGCCCGGCTGTCCATAAATGGGTCCTCTTCTGTAGGAGCATGATCTCGTTCCAACAATACAATTTCCTCGCTGCCCACTTGACCACAATGGCCTGTCAATGGGCCTCCGGACACTTATTTCCACACATTTATGGGTTTCTTGTTTTTGTCTTTGACGTAGAGTTGTCATCTATTGCTGTGAATATTGTCAAAACAGTCACAATCTGGAAATTTGAGGTGTCTTTAAGCTGTGTTGTCAAAAATTGCAACAGAAATTAATTGTCAAACGAGACAAAATCTAGAAAAGTGTAGAATGTAAAGTCTGCAGCATGAGTGAACTAGTATTGAGCAATCTGGTCCACTGATGACAGCTGACAGTACTGTCATTTTGCCTTTAAAGATTATAGGCCTTTCTTGTCTTTATTGAATGATGAACCATATTCATTGGTTAAAATATGCCCTGATACAATTAGATCCATTTACAAAATTACTTATTAGTTTTACTATATGTGAAGGGGTGTGGTCATTAATGAAGATGGTAGTTTTATATGTTACCAAAGAGATGTTCCTTCAGCAAATGCAATTACAATTTCACAATATGAGGTTAAAATAGACCTCAATTACCTCAATGACTTTCATGATGAAAAATATTTCCACCAGTTTGAACCTTCTCTTTTTTGGTGAAATAATTCCTTGCTTTTCAGAATCACATCGAAAGCACAGAGTGCTTAGACCAAATTTAGGTACAGCATCCTTTACAAAAATAACAATTAGTAAATGACCTATTAAAAAATTGTGTTTTGTTTATTTTCAGCTTAAAAGTGCCAAAACCCGAAGAGGAAATGCTCCACACCCTCTACAGATGAGCTGCCCTTGTGGAAATGCCATGAACTAATGGTAATCTTGTTTGTTCTACCCTACTTGTCAAATCTAATAATGTTTGTGCAATAATTATTGGTGCTGCTGATAAATTCACCCATATTACTGTTGTATAACTTATTTTCATTTGCTAATCTTATTGCCGTAATTTGTTGCTGTTATATAGTTTTTTGGTTTCCTATGATTTTATGTTGTATTGCTTCTTTTTTTCTTTTTCTTTTCTTCTTTTTTTTTCTCAAATCAAGGCTGGGCCAAATTACAGACATTTGTCTAAGCGTGCCCAGCCTCCAACTTTGAAACATCTTATTGTTGGAAATCAAAATAAATTACAATTAATTCTCGTCAAGCAGAGGACAGACGTTTGGCCAGATATCTCAGCAGCCACAAGCCCCACAGGAGAAATACACATACCTATGCATATAGCTTAGCTCTGTTGTAATATGAATATCACATTTTTGTGATTTTTGATGCCGTCTTTGTCTGATAATTTCCCATTTATGAAAATGGCGGTCAAATTTCTCACAATGTTGACATTTGTGATGCAACCAATATGACACACAATGGGCAGTGATGTCCCAAAAGTGCACGGTAGTGCCACCCCAGACTAGTCCAGGAGCCAAGGAGATAAATTGGGCGATTGGCTCACCCCGAGAGAGGAATGGACAATCTATACATCGTTGGAATCGCAAACTTCCGTAGATTATGAAACTGGGGGATGCAGTTGGGAAAAGTGGTTTTTCACAAATTGGTTACCATGGCAACCAAGTCAGAATATTTTTTTATTCACCTTTATAAAAGTAAAATGTATTTTTTAGGTATTTAACCCACAGCCAGACTTCATTCAACCAACCAGACATGTACAACCTCAATTAGAGATTTTAATGGTCATGTGACCTTTGGAGTCACATGACCATGCTGACTGCCATTCATGGTTGAACCTCAGAAATATACATTTTTTAACAATTCTATACTACAACATTAATTGCTGCAGCAACAATATTGACACTACAGACAAGGACCTGGTCTCACTTGAAAGCCCTTTTAGTAAGCTTCAATCTCACACATAGTTAGTTCTAGTCAATTTGGTATCAGCTGAACCACCAATCTCATTGTGTAGATTTTTATGGTTGAACAAACAATGCTTAATTTCTTCTGTCCCAATGTCAGGCAGGTTTAACAGTTAAATAAGACATTTTTAAAACAAAATATCAAAAACCTGTCGTATATTAATAGATAAGCAAATTACAAATATGCTCATCTACTTGTGAGTATGTGTATTTCTAGTGTGGGACTGCTAGGTGTTGAAAAATCAAACCAAACACCAGTTCGCATGTTGACAGGACAATCCGCAGTTAGCCTTTTTCTTTACTCTCATGTCTCCTTACCACACATCAATCACTCCATTGATTTTCCTCCCAATTGCATATGAGCCAAAATGGATTATGCTCACTCAGTGAATAACAATGGGAATACAATAGCAACACAATGGCCATTCCCTGTTATTAGTAGCCAATCAGACCACTATGAGAGCCACTATGAGGGCAGAGACAGCATTTGTGTAATCAATATATGCACTAATAGGTTGATTAGACATCTGGCAATTGGTACTAGAGAAAACTCGCAAATCAAAGAAAGAGAATGTTATTTGCTCATGCTTCTGTCATCCATTCAATAATATTGATCACTCACTTCCTTTGCCTTAGATCATCAATACAGCTTGTTTCCTCTTCCCGCGCTGGGAATTAATGATGTTCGAGTTCAACACATTTTATTTTGGCAGTCACTACATGTGTGGTCAAAGATTTGATTATGGGGCTTTTACACACAATCAGTCACATCTGAAGAGTAGTTTCCGAATGTTTTATCTAATTTTCATTGACTAGTAGAGCACTGAACTGTCAAGATCTGCTTCAATTAAACCGGATCTAGGATTCTCACTGTAAAGTCTGAATGGTAAATACAATATTATCGTAATCATTTTTGAAACATTAAGTTTAAGTTTAGGTTTAAGTTTATTTGACTATAATATATATACACATTTATACCTTTCATACAGTTAACATACGAGTCTTACACATCTGGTATGGTTGGCTGATGCTGACAGCATATTTCTTTCACCACATTTTGTGTATTTCTAAGAAAATCTTGCATTTATGCATTCTACATTGGAATGTGGCTTTTAGGCATGCATCTCTAAGAAAATTTTAATATATGTATTCTACAATGGAATGTAAAGTGTGCATGTAGCATTTAAGCCCTGCATTATTTTGTAATCATATCATTAAGCCACTCAATAAATTTGCCTGCAATTCAAATTAAATGACTGTACCAGAAGTGAAATATGCGCAGTGCAATCATAACCTTTGGTCAATGGCAACACGAAAGAGCACTTGTTCTTGGAATAACAAAAGGTGATGTAAATGACAGGCTGTTTTCCAAACACTTGCTCGTTGGATGGTCTTTGAACCTTTGAGTGTCAAATCACTACCCATAGATTTTGCAGAAGAACTCCATGAAAGTGAATAAATTTGCTTTGGAGTGGGTCGGACAGTTGGCAAACACTTTCATATCAGATCAATCATGGTGGAGGACTATTCACTCACCATTCACTCGCCATTCACTCGCCATCCCTCGCCACTCTCCCTATTGGTTCACCACAATCTCTGGTTATTCCCAGGGTTGCCCGATTGAGTAGTTGTCTATGAGAGTTTTCAACCATCACGCACCATATTTCTGCAGATTAAAGTGTGGTAATTGCATCAATCCATCATTCTGCAGGCCGAGTGGTTGCAACAATAAGTGTAAACAAACACATAAGGAATGGAATCTCTCTTCAATGGCTCTCTAATGGGATAATGTTGTAATTGTGGATTCTTGATCTTTGTCTGATCCATGGGGACTCATTTAACAAGAGCAACCTGTCCGCGGCCATAGAAACGGTGTCCTTGAAAACTTAATTCTCTGGGCTTGGTTCATTCAATTGTGTTTGAATTTCACCAACTTTTGTGACAACGCACAATCCGTGATACCACTTAATTAATCAAGGAGAGATGTTAAATCAAAAAAATATGTTAGGGTTTTGAAATTCCAAGGCTGATAATGTCTGTTTATTTCCATTATCGTTCCATTGAACATTCCGTGGAATCATTGATTCGCAATTTGGAATGTTTTCCCTTTGCTTTTTTGATAAATAACATCCATCTCGTCATCTGTCTGGGTTGTCAAAACATCTTCATTTGGCCAACAGTTCCACTCAAATGAAGGTCTCAGATGGAAAACAAGAGTATGCTCAGTGGCAGCGCGCTGGCTGCAAATTGCTGGATCCCGGGTTCGAATCCTGCTCTTGCCAGGTCATCTGGGCCTATGTTGGATAGCTGTTTAAATCACCCTTCATCTCATTACTGTGTCCTCCTCCTGTCCTTATTAGTCTACCAAGTGCATAAATACTAGCCCTGGACCCCTGTGGGATAGGGGTCATGAATCGTTCCATTGGAAAATCATGAGATTTGAAGGACATGGTCTGGGAGAATGAAATTTTAACCTTTTATCCCGTAGTTTTGAATCAAATTGATGGTACATTGAAAATTGACTTATTAAGAGAAAATGTCCTGTCTTCAAGTCAAAAACTCAAGATTTTCAATGGGAACGACCCATGACCCATGCTCATGCATGGGTCCCAGGGCTACATAAATACAGGATGTAAAGCCCCAATCATGCGTGCATCTCAGATGGAAAATAACTTATTGTTTGAAATGATATATATATATTCTACTTTTGAATGGCTGATTGGGTCTCATGTCCGGTATTTACCCAGTCAACAATTTGACCTCACTGGGATATATCTGTGAGCTCTTCAAAGATACCTTGAAAGCTCACAGAAAAGACCTCACATCAACCTCATTTTGAAGAGAGTCACCTATAGGTCGGTTTGAACAGCCCAGGTGGCTAATGTTTCTTTCCTTTGCTCCTACCGAGGGTAAATAAATCTTGATTTGGGTGATTTGAGCTCAAAAGTTGAGGTCACACTGTGAGCTCCCTGTGAGCCTTATGTGAGGTCTCACAGTGAGGTTCATGTGGGCCTCTTGTAAGCTTCCTGTGAGCTTCCTGTGAGCTCTCCTGGACATATTCTGTGAGCTCACATAGTGAGCTTTTTGTGAGCCTTTTATGAGGTCAACTTTGCAGTGTGAACTTACTATGACCTCTTCTAGAGTTAGATAAACACACACACAGAATAGCTAGTTTGTTGACTCATGTTGCTGGATGGGGGGGGGCTCATTCAATCCTCTTCATTCCTGTGGTAAATACATATTTACTACAACCTCAGTCCTGAAAAATAAAATAAAACGTTTACTAATACATGTATGTACTACAATTAATAGGCCTATATCAACAATTTCAGTAATGTCCAATAGATAGGCGGACTTATCTTACACTGTGTGTTTGCCTGTTCGGCTCATCTCGATTTTCTAATTATTCAAGAGACATGAGCAATTGACAGCAGAAATAGTTGAAAATGAAAATTTTACCAGTTCATACAGATCAAAACTCTGTTTCTTCAGTGCAATGACTCCTGATAATGGTACTTGAAAGATTGTGCCAAAACTGCTGAACAAGTTAATGACCAAAACACACAAAGTTGTCAATTTTTGGAGGCTTAATTTCATGCCTGTAGAATCACTAAGTGTTAAAATCCATGCTTACATAATTTTCAAAACTACAAACTATGTAAAAACATACTTACAGGCATTATTTCATCTCCCAATTTCCCTGTTGCATGTTGATTCAAAATGGTGGATGGAATGTTGTGATGGCCCTGTGATGTCACAAAAAGCTCACAGTGTGAGTTCCTTGTGACCTCTCTGTGAGATCTCATAGGGGCACCATCATTTGTTAGCTCACAGTGAGCTCACATTTGACCTCAGTATGTGAGATTTCTTAAAGCTCTGCATGAGGTAGCTGTGCAGACTCAATTGTTGACTGGGTATGCCCTCGCATGGCTATTATTAAGAGAATTAGGTGAAGGAAGAATGAAACAGCCGTCCAATACATTAAATAAACTGCGTCAAAACCATGGTATATTTAGGAATACCAAATTAAATACAGTCCTTCGTTAAAATGCAGCTGCCATATTTTACACATAAAGGGCTGCATTTCATATAATTGTCATGAAAGATAATTTATTCATTGATCAATTTTGTTGCTCTTATCCATAACTGCCTTCCATGTCATGACGTCAATGTCACTATTGTCCCAAGAGTTCTATTTCTTAATGTCTACTGACCTGAGAAAATTCCCAAGCGCCATAAAACATAAACACAACGTTGCCAATTTTGTTGAGGGCTCATCCGCTATCATTTATTGTAAAAATGTACGGTAGAAATTATGGTGCTACAACATGAACACAATATCAGATTTTTTCATAGAATTGTGACAATGTTTCCACAACATTGAATGCTAAAGTCATTTCTAGTTACACCACTGATCTCAGCCAGGACTCAAGCAGGAGTGGGGTCCTTCAGACCTCAGCCACCTGTCTGATAGATAGGTTGATAAATATAATACAGAAAATAATTCCTCGCTATATATCAAATATCAATTTTTTTTTCATTCCAGAGTACGTGTGAAATATTTCATTGGAGGATTCGCAAAAATGTCGCTCACACAGGACTATGACGCTCCAGTATTCGCTATATTCAACAACATATCATCCCTGGCAGCCAATTTCAATGTCAGTGACAATGGCACTGGCAATGGGAGTGCCGGGGTGAATGAGCCTGATAATGTCATGGACAAGGCCTGGGTGCGAGGCATCTTCATAGTATTATACGCGGTCATCTTCTTATTAGGAATAAGTGGCAACACTTTAGTCGTTTTTGTGGTTATTCGTAACAAGTCAATGCAGACGATTACAAACATATTCATCACAAATTTAGCAGTCTCCGACATCATGATGTGCTTGCTAGCTGTCCCCTTCACACCCCTCTCAGCGTTCCTGGAGTCGTGGGTGTTTGGAGAGGCCCTCTGTCATATCGTACCGATGACCCTCGGCGTCAGCGTCTATGTTTCCACTCTGACCTCAACAGCTATTGCCATTGACCGCTACTTCGTAATTGTTCATCCTTTCAAACCGCGAATGAAGATCTTCGTCTGCCTGCTCTTGATCGTTGCCATCTGGATTGTTTCCGTGTCCATCTCGCTCCCCCTGGCTATCTACCAGAAAGTTTCGTGGAATGTCAAGGAGCAGACGTATTCGTGCTACGAGCATTGGCCCAAGGACACAGCCCGCCAATTCTTCACCGTGACCAACCTTATTCTGCAGTATATCGTGCCTTGCAGCATCATCACTTTCTGCTACATCAAGGTGTCTGTTGTGCTGAGGATCAGAGCCAAGGCCAAAATCGGCTCAGGACGAAACCGAGAGAGAGACGAGATGGAGATAAGGAGAAAACGCCGAACCAACAAGATGCTGATCGCCATGGTCTCCATCTTTGTATGTTGTTGGCTGCCGCTCAATGTTGTGCACATCATCACCGAGTACCATAAGCCTTTCGGCGATTGGATTTATCTGTTCCTAGTCTTCTTCATTGCTCATGTTATTGCCATGAGCTCCACTATCTATAACCCCTTTCTTTACGCCTGGATGAACGAAAACTTTAAGAAGGAGTTTAAGACTGTAGCTCCTTTCCTATTCTCCAGGCGGCGCCACAGTTCCATGAACGGAGTCACCACACAGTACACAACTGTTGATACACATTCAGTCCTGCAGAGGTCGCCCCCTCACGGCAATGGCAATGGCAATGGTAATTCTGCGCCTGCCAATTGTCGAAACGAGGCAACAGCCGTTTACAATGCCGAGGGCGAGAAGGTCCATCTGCAAGTTGCCGAAGGTTGTCCCGAAGACGATTAGACTTTTGTCACTTTACTTTTCCAATCGCTCACTGCCTGCATTAACTGGATTTACCAGCAACTCACAGTATGTGACAGTACATCGTTTACAGAAAAAAACTGATGAAGTGTAGAAACTTAGAATAGGTGCTGGAACACATACTGCAAGCTTAATGGCCTATTAAGCGGACTTTTGGTTCTAGATTGAACCGAGCATTTAATATACAGCCATCAACAGTAAGTTGTGGCCTGATGTTTGCAAAAAGTATATAAAGATTGGACTTACATGACATTTTCATGTGATCATTAATCATCATATTTCATCACCGTGTTGCATTTACACAGAATTTGTTGTTAGAGAAGATGCTTGAGAAACGGCTGCGTAAAATAGGTTCTCAAATTGATGTAGAAAGCAATAATATGTGGAATCCATACAGGATTTGCTGCCAAATGGCCAAGTTTTGTTTTCTAAATCAATTTGAGAGCCTGTTGACTAAGTAATTCAGGCGAACCCTGAGAAATGGATATTAGAAAAAGAAGAAAAAGTTGATGACATTATAATACAGATTGTTACGTAATAATTCACCAACAACAATCTTTTTGTTCAATTGTGACACCATCCATGGTTCTGTCCATTTCCGGGGTTGACCAGTAACTCAAAGCAAGCGTGAACTTACAGGGGCTACATTTTGACAGAATGAAAGCTGTTCAAATCTGCTTTGGAGTTGAGGAAGTTGCCTTGCTGGATCATGATTGCAAAATATTTGTTACCATATTACCAACTCTTTATATAGGGAATTACTAGTAAATTTTGTTCCATACCTAAAACCTTCACTCTTGTATTATCCTGCTTGATAGAATTAATTTACTGATTAATATTATTGAGTTGTTCAATAGTCAATAAACTTGACTTTTATTGCACAGAAATTAAAATCACTATTTTACATATTACTTGTACAAATTTGTTTTGGTTCAATATTATATCTTTCTCGTAATTAGTTATAAATTTCAGTTAAAAAAATCTTCCAACAGATTCCTGCAAAGGTTGGCTGCTGAGAAATTTAAGTTATCGTTTTTGTTAGCTGAAAATTCTCTGGTATGATAAGCTTAATGCTAAAGCTTCCAGCTGACAGAACGGACCAAAAATGGATTGTAATTCTAAACAAATCTTAACGTCTTCGTACTTATGCCATCTTGTCTTGCGAAATGTTTGTGAACTTTGTTTGAGCTACGAATAGTTGTAAGTTGTAGAACCTGTAAAAGGATTGAGGGAACGCTATAAAATTGAAGATAACAGAAAGTAACAGAAAGATTTTTTGCAAAATGTATGTGAACATTTTTGAAACACATTGGATTTCAAAGACCTATTGATATCTAATTGAGGGCTATACTCCCACATTTTCTAATGTATGGATAGTTCATGACAATTGTGTGACCATTGAAACAGCTAACTTATAACTTGTTTTCTGCTAATTGTACCTATTGAAGCCAAGAAAAATTTATCTTTTTTTTCTGAACTATTATTTCAATCAATGTAAAACTGCACTTTACAGTTTTGTATAAAAATAGTCATTTCTTGTAATTCAGATGCCTGGTCTCTTATTTTATTGCAATAGTCTTACTTATCGGCTTTTTGGTGGTCGCAGAATTGCTCACGGTAGCAGCAGACTGGCATGTATTCATTTAAATAACCTGCATGATAAATAATGCATGTTTCTTGACATATCAGACGACTCTGATAAAACTGCATTGTAACAGAATTGGGAGTTGTATACTTTTCATGTAAAACTCCTTGGCATTTATATTCTACGGGGTCATTGTTTCGCCCCGCACAATTTCAGCTGACTTGTTCATGATTCGTTGAATTTTATATTTTGAAAGTGCATGTGTATTGTACACAACCAATCGTACTACATTGTATTATGGAAAGTGTTTGTTTGGACGAATTAATCACTGCAGTTCAAATGGCCTCGATGATTATTGTTTTCATATACATGTGGCAGTTGGTGTAATCAGTGGCTGATCTAGAAAGATGGCCTGGGGGGCCTGGACAACCCCCCCCCTTCTCCTCTCCTAGAACACTGAGATGAAAAGTAGTGTTTCGAGGAAAATATTTGATGAGTGGGACTGCAAATGCTGAAAAACACTCCGGGCCCCCTAGACCACAATCTGTGGATCCGCCACTGGTGTTTTAGGTATATCCATAATTCAATGCCATAGTCTAATGACAGCATCCGATAACTATTAATGAGTCATTGCCCATTCTTCTGCAGTTCCTCTAAACAAAAATCTAGTGATGTACTCATTTGGGCATTAGATCTGTAATTACTTAGAAATCTATTAAAAAATCTTTACAGTAATTGCATTGCCGCTCACTGCAGTAGTATTACATATTGACCCTGTAATTCATAACTTATCACTGAGTCATCGGTTCTTGTGGATCTGTCATAGTATTTTTATACAAATTGATCTAATTTGATTGTTATAATAACAGAAATCAATATGGTTTTTACTTTGAGGGTTGAAAATAAAACAAGACATCTGATTTTTTTGGAAAAACCCATATTTGGCAATAATCTTGATGTTTACTCTGATATAGAACTGTCACTTTGTACCACAGATGATGTATATATTATTGTAAATATAATGTTGACTCTTGGTGTCTTTAATGTGCTGAAATAAAATTGCCTCTTACGTGATCTGCATTTTTATGGTTTGCCTTGTTTTTCCATTGATTCCTTCAGGAGAATCATGATACTGTTATTCGCGGTTATGCTGATACCATGTTATTTTAAGCTTTTGTGTCTCTCGATGTGAAAGAAAAACAAACCGCATAGATCAGAACAGGAATACCAAGAGGAGCCCACCTTATGGAGGTCCTGGAAAGTACTTTAATTCACTTCATCACACCTCTAGGTACACTGGTACAGATCTCAAGCAGGAGTGGGATCCTTCAGGCCTCAGCCAGCTATTTGACAGATAAGTCGATAAATAAAAGAAAGAAAATAATTTGCCACTACATTTCAAATTTTAACTTTCTTCTTTTTTCTTTGCAGTGTAGGTGTGAAATATTTCATTGGAGGATTCTCAAACATGTCGCCCACACAGGACTATGAAGCTCCAGTATTCGCAATGCTGCGGCAGGCGTCCAACAACATATCATCCGTGGCAGCCAATTTCTATGTCAGTGACAATGGCACGGACAATGGGAGTGCCGGGGTGAATGAGCCTGATAATGTCATGGACAAGGCCTGGGTGCGAGGTATCTTTATAGTATTATACGCAGTCATCTTCTTATTGGGAATAATTGGCAACACTCTAGTCATTTTTGTGGTAATTCGTAACAAGTCAATGCAGACGATTACAAACATATTCATCACAAATTTAGCTGTGTCCGACATCATGATGTGCTTGCTAGCTGTCCCCTTTACACCTATCTCAGCTTTCCTGGAGTCGTGGGTTTTTGGAGAGGCACTCTGTCACATCGTACCCATGGCCCTTGGCGTCAGTGTCTATGTTTCCACTCTTACCTCTACAGCTATTGCCATTGACCGCTACTTCGTAATTGTTCATCCTTTCAAACCGCGAATGAAGGTCTTCGTCTGCCTGCTCTTGATCGTTGCCATCTGGACTGTTTCCGTGTCCATCTCGCTCCCCCTTGCCATCTACCAGAGGGTTTCATGGAATGTCAAGGAGCAGTTTTATTCGTGCTACGAGCTTTGGCCCAAGGACACAGCCCGCCAGTTCTTCACCATGACCAACCTTCTTCTGCAGTATATGGTGCCTTGTAGCATCATCACTTTCTGCTACACCCAGGTATCCATGGCGCTGACGATCAGAGCAAATGCGAGAATCGGCTGCGAAAGAAACCGAGAGAGGGACGCACTGGAGATAAGGAGAAAACGCCGAACCAACAAGATGCTGATCGCCATGGTCTCCATCTTTGTATGTTGTTGGCTGCCGCTCAATGTTGTGCACATCATCACCGAGTTCTATAGGGGTTTCGGCAATTGGATTTATTTGTTCCTGGTCTTCTTCATTGCTCATGTTATTGCCATGAGCTCCACTATTTATAACCCCTTTCTTTACGCCTGGATGAATGAAAACTTTAAGAAGGAGTTTAAGACTGTAGCTCCTTTCCTGTTTTCCAGGCGGCACCACAGTTCCATGAACGGAGTCACCACACAGTACACAACTGTTGATACGCATTCAGTCTTGCAGAGGTCGCCACCTCACGTCAATGGAAATGGTAATTCCGCGCCTGCCAATTGTCGAAACGAGGCAACAGCCGTTTACAATGCCGAGGGCGAGAAGGTCCATCTGCAAGTTGCCGAAGGTTGTCCCGAAGACGATTAGACCTGGTCACTTTCCTTTCCTATCGCTCACTGCCTGCATAAACCGGATTTACCAGCAACTCACAGTATGTGACTGCACATTGTTTACAAAATAACTGATGAAGTATAGAAACTTAGAATAGGTGCTGGAACACATACTGCAAGCTACATGGCCTTTAAGCGGACTTTTGGTTCTAGCTTGAAACGAGCATTTAATATACAGCCATTGAAAGTAAGTCATGGCCTGATGTTTGCAAAAAGTAAAGTTTTGACTTACATGACATTTTCATGTGATGATTAATCTTTATATTTCATCACCGTGTTGCATTTACACAGAGTATGTTGTTAGAGAAGATTCTTGGCTGCATAAAACAGGTTCTCAAACTGATTTAGAAAACCATTAAATATGGAATCCAGATATAATTCCTAAGAATAAAATGTGAAAGTCATACAGGATTGGTTGCCAAATGGCCAAATTTTGTTTTTTCTAAACCAATTTGAGAGCCTGTTGACTAAGTAATTCAGGCGAACCCTGAGGAATGGATTTTATAAATAGAAGAAAAAATTGATGACATCCATTGTTCTGTCCATTTCCGGGGGTTGACAAGGAACTCAAAGCAAACGTGAACTTACAAGGGCTACATTTTGACAGAATGGAAGCTATTCAAATCTGCTTTGGAGTTGAGGAAGTTGCCTTGCCAGATCGTGATTGCAAAATATTATTACCGTATTACCAACTCTTCATATAAGGAATTATTATTATTTTAAATTTTTTTTTCAAAACCTAAAACCTTCATTATTGTATCATCCTGCATAATTGAATTAATTTACCGTTTAATATTATTAAGTTGTTCAATAGTCAATAAACTTGACTTTTATTGCACAGAAATTAAAACTACTAATTTATATGTTACTTGTACAAATTTGTTTTGGTTCAATATTATATCTGTCTCATTATTAGTTATAAACTTCAGTTGAAAGAATCTTCCAACAGATTCCTTCAAAGGTTAGCTGCTGAGAAACTTATGGTATCTTTCTTTTTATTGAGAATTCTCTAATATGATAATAGGGGTGGGCCAATCTGGGTAAAAATCATAAGACTTGTGATTTCCTAGGCCAAATATCCTCCTGATTAAGAATTAGGCAAGTAAAGTTGTCTCAGAAAGGTATTTATGTTGGTAATTTGCATTTGTTTGCCCCTATCTTAATTTAGGCAAAAAAGCGACGTTTTTCATACATTTTGGGTGCCTTTTCAGCCAGTAGACAGACAGGTGGAAATATTTTTATCACTAAAATGATATTAGATGTCACAAAAAGTGTTTAGTGAACTTTCTATCACATATCATGGTGAAATTTCCCAAAAAAGTTGATAATACATGGGAGTTTTATGCATTCGAGGGGTCTCAAGACTCAAGGATGGCTGTAAATTTGTTGATTTTATAGATTTTGGTAGTTTAGATATGTTTATCTGTAAGTAGTGCTTGTTTTAGTTTGCAGGATAATGTCCAAAAATTTTAAAACAATTAATAGGGTTCTCATAAATAAAATCCTGAACTCTGTTTACAATTTAATTATACATGTGCCTAAAGTGCGTTACCCACTATGACAAGTTATCCTTAGCCGAATGATAACACTTGTGTTGTGTGACCAACCAAGTCTTTGAGAAGGAAGAGGAGGTTGTTGGTGAAGAAGAAGTGGTTCTTAAAATTGTAAAGGACTAAAATGTGTACTAAACTCTACATAATGCCCAAAAAGTCTGTTGCCAAGAAAATAATGGACATCGATGGAAAGTAATCTTATTTTAGAAGCAACAGGAAACAGAAGACATAAGAATGGTCAATGAAATTTACTGAATTGAATGAGCACATGACCAGGAGTGCCTATAACACCAGGAGAAAGAGGGATAAGCAGTTGGAGAATGAATATGATATTGTCATGAAGGCGGAAGGCACAGCTTTCTTTCACACACATCTTTTCTTCTTCACAGACTGTACGTAAGAACTAGTCAAAGCAGCAAAAAGGAAACGAAACAGGGAAGAGAAGAGAGGTGTTCTAGGCACAGAGGGAAAACTGAAGACAGGAGCAAACATATTGAAAAAAAGAGTCACACACCTGCATGGATACTGTGACAGATGACTCAGAATTTACCACACCAATGGTTGAACTTAGTCAAGTCCCTCATGGCATACAAGATCAATGCACACAGCCAGAGAAACATCTACTAATGCAGAACCATATCAGGCTAATTTCCCAAAGGCCCAATCAAAATTGCCAAAACTAAAACACTGCACACCAGATTCTTGGGGCATGCCCAATTAAAAGTGTTTTCTGATTTGGAAAAAAGAATTGGCATTCGAGAACTCATCCAAAACTTCACTGCATTCTGGGTTTGTGTCCTACTCAAGTATCTATGCCATCTAGTCTCATTGTCATTCCAAGCTGCTTTCTTCAAGTCATGCTTGGCATTAATTAACCTCACTCACTGTATAATGTTGATATATCTAGGATGGATTCTAATGATATCCAGTATGAAGCCAGTGCTCACTTGAAATAAGAGACCATTTGGATTTTTTTTATTCTGTCATAGCTTGCTTGGTTTTGTTCTGCTTGTGCTGGTGTCCCCTGATCAGCTGGATAGTTCAGCCTTAATTTGTGTAGATGGAGTTGCCATTCATTTTTGGTGATCTTCATAATTATGATGATGAGAAGCTTGGGAGTCCAGCACAAGCTCTATTCATTATTAAAGTTGCCTTGGGATTGACGGGAATTAGTTCGAGGAGAATCCTGGATGTAACTGGCCAGGTGTACAAGGTAGACATTCTACAAGATCAGCACAAGCAGTTAAGGAAGTCCTGTCAGTGCAGATGAGGTCATTGATACATTTAGTTACTGCTGTCAGAAATTGATATATTTCAATGTTTGAAATGAGTGGCAACATGGGTAATATTTCTTCAGACCAGATTCCAAAAGTCTGAGAGTAGGAGCTTAGAGATGGAATCAAAGTTGTGTTTCCAAACCAGCAGGCAAGGTAAAGACAAATTTAGATTCCCTGTTGAATAATGTGTTTAAGTGGCTGTGATATGACTGTTCTAATTGACATACATGATGCTAGAATTTACATGCGACCATGTCTTACAATAATGTGTCTTCACAATCTTGTAATTGTGGCTGTGATATGACTGTTCTAATTGACATACATGATGCTAGAATTTACATGCGACCATGTCTTACAATAATGTGTCTTCACAATCTTGTAAGTTGTATTGCAGCTTCTCATTGCATTCAAATTTAATGACACTTTCAGATTGGCCTAATTCTAGTTATTGTGAGAATGGGATTTGTGTCTCAACACCCCTCAAAATTGGCAACATATCCTATTGGTGTTAAAAGTAAAACTGTAGTCATGAATAATGTGACGTTAAACCAAAAAGACCAACCTGTTCAGAGTTCATGGGTTGTTTAATGCCAAATTACTTTGAATGAACATTTTTTCTTATGTCAAGACATGTATAATGTGTTTGAATTACAGAGAAGTAGCATTATTTCTGATTGCATGTTATGTATTAGTGTTTGAATGATGTTACTTGTCTGTTTATTGGTGAAATTGCTCGATTTTCGCTGCTTATTTCTCAATAAATTGAGTTATTTTTCTTCTATTTGCAATTGATTTTACTATTTGATGTATAGAAATAGTTAAATAATATTATTAACACCTAAAATTATGCATAGAAACCTAATATTAGCGTAAATTTGGAATTATGAGCTGTTTATTATAAAAAACATGTAAAAAAAATAGGCGATTTTTCAACTTTTGGGACCTATCTCAGAAAAATCAAAATTACTAACATAAAGATGCCATTTAGATGAAAAAACCAACCAAATTTGAGATCCCCAGATCATTTGGCCTATGAAACCACAAGTCTTCAGTGAGAATTTTGAAAATATTGCAGATTGGCCCACCCCTAATGATAAACTTAATGCTAAAGCTTCCAGCTGACAGAACGGAACAAAAATGGATCGTAATTCTAAACAAATCTTAACGTCTTCTATACTTATGCCATCTTGTCTTGCAAAATGCTTGTGAACTTTGAGCTAGGAATAGTTGCAAGTTGTAGAACCTGTAAAAGGATTGAGGGAACGCTATAAAATTGATGATAACAGAAAGTTTTTTGCAAAATGTATGTGGAATAACATTTTTGAAACATATTGGATTTCAAAGGCCTATTGATATATCTAATTGAGGGCTATGAATTTCCTAATGTATGGATAATTCATTACAATTTTGTGACCATTGAAACAGCTAAGTTACAATTCGTTTTCTGCTAATTGCACATTGTGAAGCCAAGAAAAATTTATCTGTTTTTCTGAACTATTATTGCAAGCAATGTAAAACTACACTAAGATTTGGTGTTAAAATACAGGGTGGTCCAAAAAAAACTTTACACTCATGAATAATTTTTTGGATGACGCTCATTGTAACAAATGCTTATTTTTCAATGCAAAAACAACTAGTATAGCAAAGAATAACTCTTCTAGAGACAATTTATTCATTCGGAGGTCCTTTTGGACTGATGACTTTTATGCAGTGGCCCTAAATGATGCTGAGGTATCAAAAATGTAACTTTGTGTCTGTTTTTCCCATACAAACATAATGGATGCCTTTATTGGGCAACTAAGGAGTGTGGTGTCTTGCAGGGATCTGCCTCTAAGTTTGCCCGTCCAGAATGATCACAATGATTGAGATCTTGTGATAACAGGGGCCATATTGTCCCGCTGAGAAACTTGACAGAGCGAACCTTGATCCAGTTCTGGGCTTTCCAAGGGAGTGTGGCTGATGCCCCGTCTTGTTTGAAGATCAAATTATCTGTGGCACTGTATGTCTTATCTATCCAGGGCTTTAGATGCTCTTTCAAGATGTTAATATGTACTTTTCATGTGATTTCAACACCCTGATCATCCACCTTCAGACGGCTTTGTTTTAAAATCTTATAATGGCCATAGTGAAGTCTGAATTTGCTCTAGCACCTTCTGGTTTTGCGCTGAATTGTGCGTCTGTCTTCTCAATTTCATTTTATGTTGTATTTATTTTGTCCTGTGAAGCTCAGTAGCTTCAAAATTGCTGATTGGCCATGAACAACCCAGAGTAGTAAAAACGCAGGAGCACTACCGGCTTCCATTTTGTCTGCTATCAAAAAGGTAATGAACCGTTTTGATTATTAACCAATTTTCCAAAGATCTAACATACTTGGCTTGTATACACAATAAGTACCCAGGCACTGACTCAATCATGGGATTCATGGCAGCCTGGAAAATGAAATATCAACTGTAAAGTTTTTTTTTGACCACCCTGTAGTCGTTTCTTGTAGTTCAGTTCCCTGATCTTATATTTTATTGCAATAGTCTTCCTAATCAGCTTTTTGATGGTCGCAGAATTGCTCAGGGTAGCGACAGACTGGCATGTATTCATTTAAATAACCTGCATGATAAATAATGCATGTTCCTTGACATATCAGACTACTCTGATAAAACTGCATTATAACAGAATTGGGAGTTGTATATTTTTTCATGTAAAACTCCTTGGCATTTATATTCTACGGGGTCATTGTTTCGCCCTGCAAAATTTCAGCTGACTTGTTCATGATTTGTTGAATTTTATATTTTGAAAGTGCATGTGTATTGTACACAACCAATCGTACTACATTGTATTATGGAAAGTGTTTGTTTGGACGAATTAATCACTGCAGTTCAAATGGCCTCGATGATTTTTGTTTTCATGTGGCAGTTGGTGTACTCAGTGGCGGATCCAAGGGGGGTCTAGGGGGCCGGGACATCGCCCCCTCTCCACGCCTAGACCACTGAGATGAAAAGTAGTACCTTGAGGAAAAAATTTGACTAGTGGTCTGCAAATGTTGAAAAACACCCCGGGCCCCCGAGTACTACCCTGTCTGGATCCGCCACTGGTGTTTTAGGTATATTCGTAATTCAAGGCCATAGTGTAATTGCAGTATCCGATGACTATTAACTAGTCATTGCCCATTCTTCTGCAGTTCCTTTAAAAGAAAATCTAGTGAGGTACTCATTTGGGCATTAGATCTGCAATTAGCCTACCTAGAAATCTATTCAAAAATCTTTACGATTAGTGCATTGCTGCTAAATGCAGTAGTATTACATATTAACCAACTATTTCATAACCTATCATGGAGTCGTTGATTCTTGTGGATCTGTCATAGTATTTTTATACGAATTTATATAAGTTGATAGTTACAATAACAGAAATCAATACGGTTTTTACTTTGATGGCTGAAAATGAAACAAGACATCCAATTTTTTGGAACAACCAATATTTGGCAATAATCTTGTTGTTTACTCTGATATAGAACTGTCACTTTGTACCACAGATGATATATATATTATTGTAAATATAATGTTGACTCTAGGTGTCTTTAGTGTGCTGAAATAAAATTGCCTCTTTCGTGATCTGCATTTTTATGTTTTGCCTGGTTTTTCCATGGCTTCCCTCAGAAGCATCATGATACTGTATTTCCGGTTATGCTGATACCATGTTATTTTAAGCTTTTGTGTCTCTCGATGTAAAAGAAAACAATAATAACGTGCTAGCTCTTTAAGCAGCACAGACAGTGCATGGTTCCAACACAGGCACACCGGTAACGGATATACTAAGGAGAAGAAGAAGAAGGCATGGTTGACCTTTGACCCATGGAAGTCAGCCAATTTTAGTTTCTTTATAATTTTTTCCATCAAGGAGTGGCACCAAAAGTGACTGGAAAAAAATTAAACAGACAGCTAGACAGACAGACGGACAGACAAACGGACACCACTGCACTCTGCAATACCCAGGGCATGTGAACATGGCCGAGGAAAAAACCTACAGAGAATGTAGAGTAAATTTGAATGAGATTGGTGAAAGAGAGTGACCTCCAGAATGTCAACGAGATTGCATGATATTCTTGGGGTAAGAGCAGCTGTGCCGCTAAAAAAACCGCATCAGAACAGAAATACCAACAGGGGTCCACCTTTTCTAATCCTCATTCTCCTTTTCCTCTATGCTCCATTTTTGGTTGTTTGATTCTTTTTACTTGTCCGTCTTTCTCGCGCGCTCTTCCTCTCTTACATCTTCCTCATCCCGCCTATAGATCCTCCTCTTCGTCTTTGTCCTCATTCAACTAATCCAAATCTTCTAACTTACAATAATCGCTTGTCCTCATCCTGAAATCATTCTGCTTGTACTCATCCTAAAATCATCTGGCTTGTCCTCATCCTACAATCATCCTGCTTGTCCTCATTCTAGAATCATACTTGTCCTCATCCTAAAATTATCCTGATTGTCCTCATCCTAAAATCATACTTGTTCTCATCCTAAAATGATCCTGCTTGTCCTCATCCTAAAATCATACTTGTTCTCATCCTAAAATGATCCTGCTTGTCCTCATCCTGGAATCATACTTGTCCTTATCCTAAAATGATCCTGCTTGTCCTCATCCTAAAATCATACTTGTTCTCATCCTAAAATGATCCTGCTTGTCCTCATCCTAAAATCATACTTGTTCTCATCCTAAAATGATCCTGCTTGTCCTCATCCTGGAATCATACTTGTCCTTATCCTAAAATGATCCTGCTTGTCCTCATCCTAAAATCATACTTGTTCTCATCCTAAAACGATACTGCTTCCTCATCCTAAATTGATCCTTCTTCCTCATCCTAAATCATCCTGCTTGTCCTCATCCTAAAATCATCTTGCTTGTCCTCATCCTAAAATCATCCTTCTTGTAATCATCCTAAAACCATCCTGTTTTTCTTCATCCTGAAATCATCCTGTGTGTCCTCATCTAAAGCTGCTCTTACCACAAGTCTACAACTATCTCTCACTTTTCATTTGTTTATTCTCCTCTTCTCGACTATCGTTTTCACCCTCATCCTTGTGTTACATACCTTTAAGTCTGATCAGTCGCTCAACAAATAACAACTGACTCCTGATTCTCTACTGCAGAATACGACAACCTAAAATGGAGCATTTCTGTTCTGACATATGCAGCCTCTTTCATCCACTTCAGAAGGTGATTTTCTGTCGTGAGAAAATTAAAATCTTTGATCCACACAACACCGAGGCAGGGTTTTTTCTGAGTTGTTAGTTTTAGATGTTTTTGCTTTTTCATTCTGAATTTTTGCTTTCATACCACCATACTAATAACAACAATGGCTGTTCCCTGTTTTTGGTTGCCGTCAATCACTTCATTGATTTCCCTCCAAATTGCATATGAGCCAAAATGGATTATGCTCACTCAGTGAATAACACTGGGAATACAATAGCAATAAAACGGCCATTCCCTGTTATTAGTAGCCAATCAGCATGCTATGAGAGCCACTATGAGGGCAGAGACAGCATTTTGTGCAATCAATATTCACACTAATTGGTTGATAAGACATCTGGCAATGGGTACTAGAGAAAATTCACAAATCAAAGAAAGAGAATGTTATTTGCTCATGCTTCTGTCACCCATTCAATAATATTGATCACTCACTTCCTTTGCCTTAGATCATCAATACAGCTTGTTTCCTCTTCCCGCACTGGGCATTAATGATGCTCACGTTCAACATATTGTATTTGGCAGCCACTACATGTTTGGTAACAAATTAAGGAATAATTATGGAGCCTTTACAAACAATTATACATGGACTCGTGGAATAATCGACCAGCAGACTGTCTGCTTACTTCTCTGGTGTGAATATAGAATTCGTCACACGGAAAGAACATCTATAAACTTGATACGACACAATCTTGAATTCTCTCAGAAGCAACCAATACAAATGTAGACCTTTCTAATGAAATGCTGTCGTACCATTGTTACATTTGATCGTCTGTTATGAAAGAAAAAGATAAGAATTGTTACCAATACAACAAAGCTCATGTAAATGACAGGCTGTTGTCAGAGCACTTGATCGTACAGATGGCCATCTTCATGGGGATCTTTGCATCTCTAATCACTGCACACTTATATTCTACCTGAACTCCACTAAAATGAATAAATCAGCACTAGAGTGCATAAGAATGTGTTAGGCAGTGAGTAAGCTGGGTGGCCAAGTGGCTCAGGTGCCTGCCGCCTCCACTGAAGGTAGCATGCATGGGTTTGAACCCAGGGTGGGGAACACAACATTTTCAGTGTACCTTCATGATCAAAATCCCAGCTTGATATCGTTCGGATGAGATGTTAAATTGGCGGCTCCTTCTATCAGTGTCTATGCTGGGCAAGTAAAAGATCCCTCACTTGGGGTAAATGTGTAACACGTTGAGGACTCCCACTCTCTCTCCCATCTCATCAATCAACCCTTGTTAGCACCCGGAACTGGGCTTAGAGGGCTGCACTTACCATATCTATCTATCTATCTCTCAAGTACTTCATGTCAAATCAGTCATGGGGAACGGCCAATCACAAACTAGTCAGGGAATTACCATTTAACAATCAGGGGGAGCTTGGAGTTTTCCTCGGACGGAATTTATTTATTTCAAGCGCGCAAAGTCTCCTAATACTTCCTAAATTGAGTAACACCTTGTTAAGAAGTACCCCTCCAGGCACCGGAAATTATTTATTTCAAGACTGCTCAAAAAGATTATTTATTAAAAACAACTCCAAACCCCTCCCCTTGAAATTAAATGATCTCCCCCTTATCACTCTATAGTTTGCCTCAGTCTCAGGTTATTCCCACTTCCCAGGGATGCCCCAAGTATGTAGTTGTCTTTAAGAATTTCTGAATGTCGTGCTTCATATTTCTGCTGATTGAAGTGCAATAATACTATCAATCCATCAATCTGCAGGTGGAATGGTTGCAACAATGAGTACAGGGAAACACATTAGGATTGTTATATAATTATTTCAATGGTGCTCTAATGGGATAATATTGTATCTGTAGAAGCGTGATCTTTGTCTGATCCATTGGGTCTGATTTAACAAAACCAACTTGTCCTCAACCATAGAAATGTTGTCCTTGAAAAGTCAATTCTTTGGGCTGAGTTCATTGAATTGCGTTGAATGTCACAAACTGTGTGACAACACAGGCTCGGTAATACCATCGAATTAATCAAGGAGCGTTATCAAATCCAAAAATGATGTCGGGGTATTGGATTTCCAAGGTTAGAAATGTCTGTATATTTCAATTTGTATTACATTGAACAAAATGGTAACATGTTCCATTTTCTTACTGCTCGTTTAAATCCCTTCAGCTTCCCAGAAAAGCGTCTTACCAAGGCGTTTTCTTAAGGTTCCAAGGTCAACTTCCTTTATTGATCAATTCATTGGTAAATCTGCATTTGCACCAATGCAACGTCTTAATTGGATACAATTGCGTAAAACATCCAAAATATAGGTGGTATAATCAAAATTACAATCAAGTTGAATCAACCATTTTCTGATATATGCTTGCAAAAAGGAGAGGAAGAGGAGGACACAGAAGAGGGTTTGACAAATTACAAGAAAATACAAATTGCTAAACCAGAAAGGTGCATCATGGCATAGAGAGCAGAAATATTTGCCTCCACATTGTCTTAACAGACCAAATTATGCAAGGACTTAAAATCTTGAATGTCCACAGAAAATACTTGGTTGAGATATCTTATATTGATCTCATTCTGGCTGGACAGGGTTTGAATCCACCTGGGCACTGACTTCTGACTGGATGTTGGCTTTGACTGGTAAGTGAACCGTTGCCAAAAAACTGATCAATTCAGGATTTGAAAACCGAAAATTTTGAGCTCTCAGTAGAAATTTGTAAGGTTAGACTTAGATGCATGACAACCTGGAAAAATGTCGATCAAAATGGAAATGGACGAGTTTTGTTTTTTTCACAAATTCAAGACATATATTGTCATTTCCTGACTGACATTTCTTCAGCAAAAAGAGAAAATGCCCTATCCATTGGGCTACAGCATTGCAGCAATGCCAAATGACTTCTGGAACTGCAGAGAGCAGAAAATGTCCACTAGGTGAAACCGGAGCTACATAACATGATGTTATGCCATCTGGAGGAATACAACTTGAATGATGCACGTCTGCTGGGAAAAACCTGACAATTCCTTCCAACAACTAATTGAATCCAACTCGGTCAGCCAATATGTATGAAAAATTTGCAATTTCACAAATGCGTCACAAGATTACTAGTTTTCTTCAAAATGACTTGCTGTTACCCCACCAATTGAATCAGTTAAAAAAGAGCGTGACAGAATATATCTTCTTTGAAAAGAGAGAAATATAGCATCAAGAATGATATTTTCTCTGTCAAATGTTCCTCAGAAATATCAAAGAAATCGAACCTTGGGTCCTCTCGAATCTTTGCCCTGTCCATTGGGCCACTTGCAGAACTTTTCCAAATAACAACTGTCAACCGAAAATTCATCAATATAAAAAATTCCAACATAGCTAATCTTTTTTTCGAAAGAAGCAATTAGTAAGTGTACAAAATAATATTACAAATTTTTACTAAGAATTCAAAAATTGTTGTCAACTATAGCTTTTAATTAAATAAGTCCCAAGGAGCCCCATATGGTCTGATGCTGCTTGGATGCTGAAAATGTAAAAATATAAAATTGAAAATAATTAATAAATAGGTTAATATATTTACCATAGCAAGAATTTGAAGTAAGTCAGTATTTGTCTGAATTTGCTGCTTTAGTTACAAATCAAATCATTCAGTACATTCATTATGAGAAACAACTCAGGCACACTTCTTTGGGAGATGAGTTTCCAGAATACAGCAACATTACGCGATGACTTGACTTAAGTTCTGAGGTAGCATTTCATTCACTTTAGATTTATTTATATAAAGAAAATCAAAATAGAATTGTTTGAAGACTACTTACTCTCTGCCTCCATCATCCAATAAAGTAATGTCACCGAGCGACACATTTGGGAGTTCACGGAAAAACAAAAGATCAATCTGGAGAAAAAAAGATGTAATATATCAGAAAATTAGTCAAGGTCGGACATGAGTAAAGAAGAATTCGCCTGACTAGCTCTATCTGATTGGCATTGACATTCCAAAAAAGAAAGTAAGAAACCAACTGCAGGTTCTCAGTATGAAACGTCCACCAGGTGAAACCGAGGCTGGAACACAAAAGTAACTATGCCATCTGGAGGCAAGCCTACTGAAGAATACCGGCCATTTCTGCAGACCATTCTGGCCAGCAGTGCCTTCTTTACAGGGTATGCTAGGGGCAATATGACTTCAGACAATTTCCAACTGCCAATACGAAAGAAAATTCAGCAATTTTGCAATCTTACAACCAGGTCTTAACTTTTTCAAACTTATAGTTATTCCACCAACTTATCCAGCAAAAAAAAAAATTTAAATCAAATTATTTATTTGTAGGCTTAGTAAATTTTGCAAAATAGCTTAAATAACTCTCTTCTCACCCTTTTAGTCAACTCATCCTCGAGGGTGTTGAAAGTGTACCCCAAATGCTGAATGCCGTATTTCACCTTCCAACTGTCCCTCAGGCCTTCAGTTCTTAATCCGTTGATCTCTTCTTCTCCAGCCAAAAATCTAAAAATGGGGTAAAAAAATGTCAGATCATGGAGAAACCACAACAATCATGACAACCAATCTTAGAAAACCTCAATGTCATGATTATTGACAATATGCGCACAGAGAAATTAAGAATGTCCCATTCAAGCAACTGAAATAATCCTTTTGGAGCAACATGACCTTTATATGACCTTTATTTTTGTCAGTTCGACACCATTTTTTTAATAAGATGAGTACTTGAAATGTTAGCCCAAGTGGGCTGTGTGTATTTGGTTGTAAAGATCTCTGATGTAAAAATGATAATTGTATGTATATGCACATGTCCATTAAGGTGGGACTGGTGCCCCAATGTTTGCGGATAATTTTGCATTTTCCACTTCTCATCTCTGCACAATGTAGTGCCCAATATGACGAAAATGACTCGAAAACGCCTAAATTTAGAGATTTTCCCACCTTATAGTGGCCTACCTATATATATTATAGCAAAATGGATGTCAGTTCTGAACTGCCCTCCCAAAACCCTCCCCCGTGGTTTTTGAATGGTTGAAAAATATTGATTTTAAGTCTCATTTTTGGAAAATCATGCTTTTTTCTCCTTTTTTCAGGGCTCGCCAATGGGGATTTACATTATAAACTTCAAGTGAAATGTGCCACCTCTAAATATTAATAGAATGAGCTGAAATTTTGCACACATACTCCCATATACCAACCTCACCTGCAAAAAAAAGTCAGGTCTGATCCGCCTAAGATTTCCAAAATGTGGGGTGCCAGTCCCACCCTAATGTCCATTAAAAAAATATCAAACCAAAAAATAGGAGCATACGGAACAAAGTTATCAAAACTACAAATTTCTGTAAAAGTGATATGAATGACTAGAACATATCGCCTGTGGATTCTTAATTCTGCCATTGAGAACCATGCCTGTTGTCTATCCTGCAGGCCAGCTATAGCAAAGAAGGGAACCAAAAATGCCAGAACCTAATTCAAGCTGGGCGCTAATTGGTAAATTAAAAAATATGTTCATTTTTTGGATTATAACTTTTTGGGGTTTCCTTCTTTGCACAATGTACAGGATGCAAATTACAAAAACAAGAGACAAAAATACTGATGCTGCTTCTTCCCATAAATAGCACTTCATTAAGTTTAAAGCAGGGTTGAATTTTGTAATTTCATGCTATATTTCATATTTTATTTTTCACTCACTCGACTTCTCTGTTGTGGGCTTCAGCATTGAAATCTCCCATCAAGAAAGAAGGACCCTCAAACTTCTGCATGTGTCTCCAGATCTCAACGACCGACACGGCTCTTGCTTTGTGACTCAGGGACAGGTGAGTGTTGAATATGTGAACCTGCAGAATAAAAAAGAAGAATTGTTTTTCTTTAGCATGTCTAGTGATCATTGTTAGCATTTCTAGTGATCATTGTTACCCATGAGCCCCAATCAATATTGATCAACTTCATTTTCAGTTCACGGATTATTGCAAATGAAGGCAAAGAAAGTAGTGACAAGGAAAAATAAAAATACATTAAGATGAATAAGTGAAACAAATTATGTCAGATAAAATCTCATCAGACTATTGTATCTTTCTGTAACGAAAATATGTCAGTAATTGCATCAGCCTATCATTTCTAACATTGATATATAATTATTTATTTTGACTATATTTGTTAATGTACATAAAAATGATCAATAAACTCAATTGAATTGAATTGAGTTGAATATGTGTGTACTTGTGAACAACAGGACAACATGAAACATAAGCGCCAACAGGATCAGTCAAACAAAGTAACAATATACTAACTGGACCATCTAATATATTTTACCAGATCGAATTTCCTAGACATGTTTGTTATATATATTCAAGAAAGCAAAAGTCTGGCCGCTTACGGTTTCTGATGTTGGTAGCTTAATTTCAGCATGGAGTAGAATCCTCTGGTGACCGTCAGCATTATCTTTTGGATTTCTGAAAATATATTATTGCAAATATAATTTCTGAATGCCTCCTTAGTACCGGGGCAGATTTGTCATGAATAGGGGAGTAATATTGCATTTATACATAGAAGCATGAAACTTGGCACACATTTCAAAAATGTCTTAAAGAAAATATTTAGATGGGGAGCCACTTCAGATTTGACCTGGTTGACCCATGCCAGCCATTTTCCAAAATGGCGGCTAATTATCTCATTTTCCTGCTTTCTGTGACGTGCCTATAGTTTGAAAGTATGAAAACAGTGCTCGTTATTCCTTCTACTGATCTAAGAAACATTAACAATTGATTTCTAGATTGAACTGAGGAATTTTAGGGTAGTCAGGGCCCTTTTTGTTAGAACTGTTGAAGAAAATGCATCATTTTCGCGGTTTCCCATAGTTTCATGGAATCTCAATTGATTTTAAAACGAACTACATATTTGAATTCCTTGTAAGAAGAGCTTTCAAATGAATGGTCGCATCAATAGTTTCGCGAGTTTTTCGTCAAAATGAAAGAAAAATCTAAATCTTCAAAAATAATTTCATTTTAATTTTTTCCATTTTCACACCAAGTTTACGAAACCCATTGATGCGGGTACTCATTTGAAAGCTCTTCATACAAGGAATTCAAATATGTAACTTATTTTGAGATTAATAGAGAATTAGTGATCCCATTTTGACATTTTAAATTCAACTTGAATTACTGTTTTCAAATTTCAAAAATGGACTTGGCCAATTAAAATTTTTGTCATACGTAGCATCACTAGCAACTTGGCAAATTTGCTCCTTTTTAAAAATTTGAAATGCAATAAAATTTGCAGAATGTTAGCAAATAGTATCATGAAACACGATAATTATTTTTACCTTGTTAATAAAAGGTAATCCTGGGCCACAATAGGAAACTTTGAAAAAATGGCAACTCCTTCTTCTACCCTTTTTGGTAAACCGTCAGTCTGGATTTGAGCAGGGTGGTAAACAAACTGCAAATAGATTCATGATAATGGCCATTAGTAATAGGATTTTGCACAATTGTAAGAATCAAGGAAATCTGTAGTTTTTTCTTGGAGCAACAAACTGTTCAGCAACGACGAAAAAACTGAAATATACATCTTCGACAAAAGCATCGTTCTCTGATGCACCTGTATCTGACTGTGCCCTTTGCTTTAGATATTTAAATATATTTGTTTTGTCTTGTTGAGTATGTAAATACATTTTACATGATATTGATAGCAAACATTGAATAAAAAAAAGGGAGCCCATAGTAAAATTTTATTTGATAAATGTATAAATAATCTCTCATTCTAGATGACAAAATGCTTAATGGAAAATATTTCAAAAACTGAAAGAAAACATCAATTGAAAAGATGATTAAATATCAAAAAGGAAAAAAATGGCTTAAATTGTTATGCACATCACATTCATAATATCTATCACAGGATTAAAATGGTGGATATAAAAAATATAATGGCATCCAATTTTCAACAAAACGCATGTGCACCAAGTCATCATCACGGACCATCTGTGAGCCATTGAAATAGCTATTTTACTATTTCAATTTGTTAGTTTTATGCTGACAGCTGTTGTAGTCATAAAACCACAATAAACTGCAGAAATCAAACAAAGAGTTTTCAAAAAGCCAACCTGATACTGAGATAAATAGTCGGAAAGATGTTGAACTTGATTTGGTCCTAATTTTCCGCCTTTTCCATCTTGAAATCTGACTTCTTGAAAAGCGATTATATCAGCATTTGCAGATAAGCATGCCTGAAATGAGAAAAAAATATATGATTAAAAGTAAAAACAATGTAAGTCCATGAATTTTGTATATTACTTGAAAAATAATTAAAAGCTTCTCAAAAGAAGATGGATGGATGGATGAGTGGGGCTCTATGTCCTGCATCTTTGCACTTGGTAGGCTAATGAAGACAGGAGAAACACAAGTCAAAGAGGCAACGGGATAATTGAAACAGCCGTCCAACATGGGGTCCAGTTGAGCAAGAGCTGGATTCGAAACCAGGACCCAGTGATTGGCAGCTTAGCATGCTACCACTGAACCAACCATCCCCTTCAAGCTGTTTGAAGAATGTTATCCAGTTATAATACCATAATAAAGCATCTTCATTAAAATGATACAGCATCACAATTTAAAAACTGGAGGCTACGTAAAATCTAAAGAAGAAGAAACAAGGTTGTAAAGTGTTGATCCATAAAATGACATAGAAAACCTACCTTTGCTAGTCTTTGTATTCTTTTGGTATATCCAACTTGTCCTTCTGTCAAACTGTTCATATTCCAGATGTTGTATGTTAATATTTTTATTGTAAAAACATTTTGTTCACCTGGATGGTGAGAATGTGTCTCTTCGGCTTCAGAACTTTGTAAATTTGAAGTGTAAATGCTGCGTGGCAAGATATGACATTCATCTTTATGACATTGTGATGTATGAAGAAACGGATTGATGGAATGGCAAGATTGAGCGGCAGAACCTGCGAATGTTGATAAGTGAGATTCTCCTTCGAATAAAACAGGACGACTCGGTAAATTGAGAGTCTTACTGGAAGGCAAGTCCGCAGCTACAGAGTCTTGAGAGATCCCTGACTTTTTATGAAATGTGTGAGCAAATATATAAAGGTTATCGTCCCAGTAATGAGTGATGATAAAATTGTGTTGCCAAGGTGATATACTAGTGTCCCAAGACACTGAAAAGTAGTAGGTGTAACCCCAGATGAGCGAGCGGGTAATGACCGATCCATCCGACCGACGGACTTTGGTTTGTAGAGGCTCTCGATCATCAGCAGTATAGATCAATTTCTGAAAAGGAAGAAAAATAAGGCATTGGTCAGTTTTTATCCTGAAGTATTTACAAAGCATGTGTCCATTGCCGAAATCTCAGACATGCTTTTCAATTCTTCGATACAATGGAGTACATTTGATTCTGCTAGCTTAGGTGTGCTAACATTGATCCACTTAGCACCATTTTAATATGTTTAATTGAATTTTGGTTTTTGGCTTCACAGTGAATTTCTTCAAATTTAAACAATTCTAACAACAGATACTACAAATATCTATACTTATGATATGTGTGTCTTATCCAGGATAATCCTGAAGTTTTAAATAGCTAATCCCTTCATTTTCAGAAATTATTAAAAGGTGTGAATGCACTCTACTGAAGATAATGGCATGAATGTCCAGGTTTCAAAGTGCTCGCTCATTCCTCATAGTAATTATCATGTTTGTTCAATAGTAACATAAAGAGAAACTCTGAGACAAATTGAATATGCCATCATAAAATGTCAAGAATTGCAGCAGGCCTACAATACCTGAGTCAGGTCCAGCATGACATGTTCCATACATATCAACCATTATCATAATAATATTAAGATCATTAATGAAAAAGGAGAAGAAAAAAGAAGACATACCAATTTCTTCGGGGCGGTGATAACATACTGGGGATGAACTTCGCCATCTTCATTGAGTGGCAGGGCAACTGAGGATCTTTTTTTAATGTATGTAAGTCCAAACTGAAGCAAGACGAACCAATAAATTAATGTGAAAGGCAGGGCAATTTTTAAAATCACTCATTTGATATTTTACATTTTTCATTAAAATCCGAGGTGAATGATTTGACTTAATTTAATTAATATTTCAATTGTTGTTTTTTAAAAAGCTATTGGATCCACTGATTTTTTGCAAAGTTCAAAAATTGTTGAAAACCATAAATTAACACATTTTAAAGATATTATACTCTTCCAACCAACACAATTGCATTTTTTTTTCAAAATTATAGTTTAATTGACTTAATTACTCCAAAACACCGCTGCAAACTTTGCTTTGTAAACAAAAAACTTTGTTTACACAAGTATATTCGTGAATAAACACCAAGCATTTCTATATACAGTAGCATTTAGGTAATTCATTTACCAATTGTATGGATATAGCATGTCTGATATGAATATGTCAATAAAACCGTCTTTTAAATAAGTTGAATTTTACAAAGAATTGGCCGATCTAATACCTTTAATCACACACAAAAACAAGATGGATCTACACTGACCTGTGCTGCCTTCAGAACATCAGTATTATTGCTGCTTGTTGGCAATTTCTTATTTAACACTCCACCATAGGCTATGGGTGATTTTCTACTTGGTCCATCTGAAACATAGATGTATCTATCATGTGCCAGTTACCAGTTTATACTACTTGACATATATACATGGTGATGCAATAGCAGACGGAGGCAAACAATAGGTAAGGGCAAACTTCGTGCACTTGAAATAAATCATTACTGCCGCTGGCCCGCTGTCACCATGGAGTAAATGGATGATTGGGGCTTTACGTCCCGTAACTCCCGTATTTATGCACTTGGTAGGCTAATTAGGACAGGACGAGGAAACGCCGTAGAAACGCCGTATAAATCATTTCCCGCCAAGGAAAACTCCAACCCCTCCCCCCCTGATTATCAGGGGCGGATCCAGGATTTTTTTTAATGGGGGGGGGGGCAGCAATACTTATAACCTTGGAGTATCTTGATTTTTTTTCAAAATAACAGTATGAAGCAATATGAATATAAGGACGATAATAAGGTGCCGACGAATGTCACCATTTTGACAGACATCTAAATTTTTTTGCAAAATTTTGGTGTAAGTTAAAATCGTCAGTCGTCGCCAACACAGTGAAACGGCCGACTTCCTGTAATCTGACCAATCAGAGGGCCAGATTTTTAACAGCTTGAAGAGTTGCAACGACCTAATAATCTTTGACGGAACCCAGCGATGTTCATAGAGTGAAGAATTCATCTGATGATTTCATCTGTGCCCACCTGGATCCGCCTTTGATATTAAATGGTTGCTCCCCTAAATTCAAGGTGTCTTAAAAAATGAAGGAATACCATATATAAAATTCCTGAGATGACAGAACTGTCATTGACTACAAAAAGCAGAGCCAGAGGCCTACATCATTGAAATGGAAAAATTACAAATAACAATGTCAACACTGTCAACAGCAGATCTTGACACTGTCAGCCAACTTACAGGTCGGATCTCGATACTGCGTCTGTCCACAGTCCAAAACAACCGCAAATATCCACAAAATGGAGGATAAAACACTTGTAAAACTGTTCATTTTGCTAAAATTGTGCAGTGAGAGCTGTCAAATCCATCCTGGATGTTTACATCTTCAGCAACGTTGGCAATTCAGGATTTTCGCGCAGCCAGCGCCCTCTTGTGGGAAATTGTTATCTGACATAGGACGCCACCTGGATTCATATATAGTTCAGTACATTGAGATCAATGGTTCAGTGAGCCATGAGCTGGTGAGAAGAAGTCATTTAGGCAAACTATCAGAGTAAGTAGGCCTATTTCACTCTTTCTTAGCAAAATACGATATTATCACCATTAGTACCTTTAAAGAAAAGAAAAGAAAAAAAAAAAGAAAAGAAAGGACATATAATTGTTACTTAAAGATATCAATAAAGTTTTATTTTGAAATTTAAAAAAAAAGTCCAAAAAATAATCCTGTGCATATTAATTAAATTTTTGTGGTCTGTCCTAGATGACCTTTAGTTAGAGCTATAGATTGCTTGCCACTTGACACAAGAAAATGAAAAAAAAAAAAGTTTTTTTCTCCACCTGAAGGCGAAGCATAGGTGCTAGTTTGTTGTCGCTTAATTAGCATGTGAAAAAATATTTTTAATGCCCTCAGGTAAAATCCAAACTTTCTAAAGCTGGGAGGCCACCCCCTAGGTTCTATCATCTGGTACCCTGACAATTCATTCAAAATTTAAATGCATGAAATGATTAAAATAAAACGGTGGAGTACAGTGGCGGATCGGGGGGGGGGGGGATGCTAGACCACCAAATAGTAGCATTTTGAAGAGAAAGTGCAATAACACCGGCCTAAAAATGCCAAAACATGTTTGCCCCCCTACAGGGGTGTAGATTTTTCATTTTTGTAGGGGGGGATGATTTCGTCATAAGCATACTACGCGTTATGCTTAGCGGGCCGAAAATTGAGCGGCGGAGATTTTCGGGGCTGCCTGAGGGTCCAGAAGCCTAAATATTTCAGATTATTGGAAGGTATAAATTCTGCGCAACCTGAAGGATGTATTTTCTCCTAACATACAACAAGTATTATGGCAAAAACAACTAGATATAGCTAATAATTCTCAGACCAAGTAGTAATGAGTTGAGATTCTAGGGGGGGATAATCATATGATCATCCCCCCAGGCTCATCCTAGGGGGGGATGCATCCCCCCCATCCCCCCCAGGATCTACGCCCCTGCCCCCCTAGAATTTTATGCCTCGATCCACCACTCGTGTAAATTGTGTAAAACGTGCAAGCATGCGACTTCAACTTTCAAATTAATTTCAGCACAGCACAAAAATTCAAGGTCCGTTCTCGACTTTTTCTCGGATGCATCTGTCTGTCAAAACATCATGGACACAATTTCAGAAAGCTGGATGTGCTCCTTTGATGGGTTCGACCTTGAGTTTTTATTTGATCAGGTGTGACCATTTTTAAAGAAGTTAATCTCGATGTTGTTTTGGCATGTTTAATCCTGACGTGAAAGAATTCAAAGAAAATTTTTGTGCATAAGACGTCTTATTATTATTAAATCTGGTGTGACGAAAAGTTGGGGGACTGGTTCTGCATATAAATGATGTAAATCTATCAGCAAGAGTGATTTTTGTAAGCTTCGGTGATTGTTGTAATTTTTTGTTAGGTTTTGGTTTATTTCTGATGGTTTTACAATAATTTGTAATAAAACACTTGTCGTGCTGAATTTCATACTTGTAGACAGCTGTAGTACACAATTTTGCATTCCACGGTACAGGATCACTTATGAAATATTATGTATGTTTATTTACTTTTAAGTCAACTAAAATGACCCCAGAAAAGCAAAATTGCGTATATGACTTTTAATATAATAGTCTGTTTACGTATAGTTAACATTTTAAAAAAAAAGAACAAAAAAAGAAATTTTACGAAACCTGAATTCCGATTTTAGAAGTTAACATTTTTTTAATAGTTCGGCCACTCAGGTGCAGTGATTTAATGATTTTTAAAATAAATTGGGTGTAAGTCCACTTTCATTATCATGAAATATACCTAGCTAATTCTTTGACTGAGGAATGAACTTCAAACACCATTTTTCTCGGACAAAAAATAGCTTTAATTTGAATGGTAAAAAGCTATATTTCTAAAATATTTTCGCTTTGAAGTCCACAGCCTGGGGGTCATTTGTGTGACCGAGAGAGCGAGAGCGTTTCACTTCATATTCTGTTACTGTATAGTCTGGCCTTCAAGAAAAAACAGGGTAGACATCTGGCGGCATGGCAGGTTAGGATAAATCCAAGATGGCCGCCAACATGGCTGCCATGATCAGAAAAATTTGTTAAATTGCTCACAGTGACACTACAGACTTGTGTAGTACATCAAAATAGGGGTTTTCTGGGCTGCTTAGTCCAAATATATATCTCAATTGAATGATATTGGCTAATGTTATATAATTAACCCCTTATAAGTGAACACTGATCACTGTTGGTGAATTCGGGCCTCGAGGGCTTGTGAGGCCCTATAGCACATGATGAGGGTTACACGCAATGCTCCTAGACAATACGATACAGTCCCATTTCATCAGAAAATGAGCCTGCGTCATACAACACTTGCTGCTGCGTGATATTAAACAGAAGTGCGTGATATTACCCACAGAAACTGCCTAAATCACCTTCGTTACTTTAACTGAATGCAAAGTGCTCTAAGATGCTGCTGACCATTTGAATTTGATATTTTTGTATACACATGTAACCTGAGTACAATGTTGATCAAAATCTTCACTGCAGGTAACCGTAATGACATACATAATTCTTCACAACTAGCTGTCATTCACAAACAGGCCAGTGTAATATCACGCACTAGGTGCGTGATATTACCCACATTTACCCTACACGACTGAGAGTATCTATATACAATACAATTCAATAACAGTCTGTCTATCTATTTTTTTATTTTTTTCTGCCCTCATACTGAATGTGGTAAAAACGCCACTCATAATAATGTCCTCTATCCAGCAAACACACCATTATTTTTCTTGGCACATTTTTAGCGAATGGTATTCCTTCCTAATCACCCGAGAGCACTGCTGCAACACTTGCCTTAATTAGCCCAATTAAGGCTAATTAGGTCTGGGCGTTAATCATGCCTGACCTACTTTCAGCAAACAATCAATCACATCAGCTGTTGAACAATAGCGGGCTCATTTAGATACTATATATCCTGATGCAGAGTTGGGGATTGAGGGTTCGCGCAGCCCCTGATCCAAGTTCTTACAATGGATTCTAAAACATGCTTGATGTAATTGTATTAGATAAAAAAGGAGTGCTTACAGAATGGCACTAAAGTGTTCCTTGTGAGGTCATAGCCCTATCCATGCCATGTTATTCTCTATGAGTCATAAGCAATTTATGAGGGTATAGCCTATGCTTGCAATGCTATTGAAACGAGTGACTAACTAAGTATCAATGAGGTCACAAGTCGTTCAACGATAGCTTGACAGCTTTTTTCAATTTTTTGATATTGAAAGCCCATGTCTGCTACTCTCCTAACCTTATGCGGTTTTTACAGTCCCCTATAATGGGTAAATTCTAGTATATATATGTGACCTGCTCCACCAAAATGAGTTCAAAGTAGGCAATCTGTATTTTCCAGAAATTAGCAAAATATGTCAAATGGTCATATTTTGATGATTTTTAGCTGTTGGTACCATGTTTAAGCAAAGGTCATTTTCTTTGATTATTTAAGACCTTCTTAACCAAAAACTGATTTTAAATTATCTAAATTGGGCATCAAGCTTGATTTTCCTAGTTCTTTTATTGTAATGGCGGGAAATTCAAATGCCATTTTCTCAAAGTTCGATGTTTCGCATCATCAATGTTTGAGGAGCCATATCTTTGGATTGGGTGGAGATATAAAGACAAATGAAACATCATTTTAAAGCCAAATTCCAGTAGAACAAAGTCATTTCCACACCTGAATATGACAGCAGGCCGACTTTGAACCCATTTTGGTGGAGCAGGTCACATATTATAATATTATATCTCTCTGTCTGTCAATCATTAATCCCTGTATCCTATTTACTTTTATATTGTGCATACCCGCCTGTAAATTAGCGAAACATGTGATGTTTTGCCATTGGGTCAATGCTGTACATCCTCAGCCAAATTGAATGTTGAAGCAAGTATACACATCGGATAAGAAGAAAATATACGGAGTGATAAGGGCAATATTTGAGGCAAGTGGGATGTAAAATTAATGGCCACCAATTTTCTTTGGTCTACCAACAGTTGCATATGGGTCAAAATCAGTGATAGGTAAGTGAAACTCAAGGTCAATGTGATTTCATTGAAGGCTTTGCTGAATGCGATTGATTATAATTGTTCCAAATTCAAATCACACACATCAGAACTTCTAGAAAAAGGATGCAAAAAACAGGGCTTTTAAAAGCGTTTTACACATTGGTTAACATCAATGTTGCATATTTCTTATTTTTTACAACTCTACTGACTATTTGTCAAGACAGTCACACCAATTGAATCCCCAATCCTGTTATTACAGATTTCGTATTAGTGTGCCATGTTCTTTTCAACTGCCACAGTGCTCTTGTGATGTCAGTATCAGCATAATGATTTCACAGTTGGTATATTCGCAGTTTCAGCTGTGTCACTTGGAACCCATACTGATCACACCATTACAAATTCAAACATAAGCTGTTAGATTGTTGCTCAACATTGATTATTCAGTTTGATGTTTTGAATAAATCCAAAAGTTACAATATCCAGCTATATATAATGCATGGATTTTGTGTATAACTGGTATCAGTTTTTTGCACTTTTACAACAAAACAAATTCATTCACTCTCACATTCATTTGTTCGTCTGAGAGGTTATCATGTGCTGCTCCGTCTTTGCAAAAATAATATACAGTGTACTCAGGATCCATTCAGAATTTAAGACCTAAGGGGGGGGGAGTTTTGCTTGGGGGCTTCCTTATCACTGATTTCCAATACTGTTTATTTCATGATCGAATTCTTAGCCTCCTTGTCTGACCTTTTCCCAAATTTTTGGGGAGCAACTACCCCCCCCCCCCATTTCTCGTCCTCTGGTATGCCCATGCAACACCGCCACATTCACTTCCGAAAAATCTCCCAAATCTCAATTCTGAACAGTTTCTTTGGCGCAGATCTAACCTAAAAGGCTGAAAAGCCACAAGGTGCTGCCCTCAATGAGAAATTTTACAACAGGACACCATGAATGTCCATGATGGATCAAGCAAGTGGCTCAAACATATCAATTTCACCTGCTCCAACTGAATCAAACAACCATACCAATGAATGCAGATTAATCAATTGTCATTCACACTTAGACAGCCCATAAGCCTGACTTGTTGGTTGCAGTTGGAATCAACACTCAAGCTTGGAGTGCCAATAGTGATGTCAGTATTGCAATACTGACATCATCTGGGCATATATTCACATGGAACATGGCACACTTATACGAAATCTGTAATAACTCCCATTATCTATATTTATCTGCTACTGCAAGATTCCAGTCATGTAATATGTTAGGTAAACTTGCATATTTCTCATTTATCGTGTATCAAAACATGAATAGGGAAAAAAATTGTAAGACAATAATAAATAAATAAATAAATTGTGAGGCATGTGGGATAAAAATAGCAGCCAATTTTCCTTGCTGTAGTTGGAGTTAGGTATGGTTCAAAGTCTTTGATAAGTAAGTGAAACGCAGACCCAATGTTAAAACATAGGGAAGGGTGGTTCACTTACTTATCAAAGACTTTGACCCATACCTAACTCCGACTACAGTGAAGAAAATGGGCTGCTATTTGTATCCCACTTGCCTCACACATTGGCCTTTATGACCACTTTGTTTCCCTTTCATCCGATGAGAATTCATGCATCCACAAGCAGTTTGGCTGAGGAGTGAGGATGTTTAGCATTGATGCAATGGCACAATGTCATGCGTTTCACTTACTTACAGGCGGCACTGTACTTGTATGCAGATTTATAGTTCTTCACAACCACCAAAACGCTAATTTTTCAGGCACCAGTGAATGTGTTCATCAGAACAGTACTTAATTCATAAGCGTTCAATTATTGTAGTCCTTCATATTTTTTGAATGAACTTTTTAATGTTCAACATAGTGTTCATTCCTATAACACCAGAGGTGCTAACAATTTTCAATTTCCAGTTATAAGACATTCATTTGCCAAGCAAGCTATACGTTATAGAATTCCACTAATTTATAATAACTGTCCAAATTTTATTAAGGACAAAATTCTCACTCATAGTTACCATGGGTATGCAAGATACATTAAATTAGTTTTTATCAGAGATAACTATAATGCGACATGTAGTAATCGCCAGTGTTACATTTGTAACAGACAGCTAACAGAGTAATAGCTTTATTATCGACATTTCTTTTAACAGAGTAATACCTTTGTTCTCGAAATTTTTTATTTTATTTTTTATAACATCAGGTTGTTAGCTACCATTTTAATAGGATGAAACTCACAACGGCTTCCAATTCAGTCTAACATTCTCATCATTCATTTTCATCCTCATCTATCATAGGGTGCTTCCTGGTAGCGACACTCCAGTCTTCAGGAAGCTCCTTCACATGATCATCATCCAAACTTCGCCTCATTAAAAAAGAAAAATTAATTTTTTTTCCCTATTCTTCTAGTTTTTTTTGTTTTGTTTTTTTCCCAAGGTACTTATTATTATTATTTTCCTTTATACTGCTTTCTTACATTGTTTGTTTTGTTATGTAATTATTCTTTGTTTTGTTATTATTCATTTGATCATGTGTAAATAAACAAGTTCTGAGTTCTGAGTTCTGAGTTCCGTATACTATCCCTGCTGGCTAATGTTTGTCTGTTAACCTGCTTCCGACTTAAATTAAGGTGATTTGAAATGTTGATTTGATTTGATTGGATCATAGTGGTAATCACCTGTTTTCCTTTTATTTTTACTATTTGTAGTAGCTATATTCCCAAACCATAAGGAGCCTTCTGCAGCCTCAAAGGTCTTTCTGTATTCCAACCCTTATCTGCTTCACATGAGGATGTTTTCACAGAAAATACATACGCTGTCCACGATAAACAAATGGCCATCAATTCTCCTCTGTCCCTCGTTGTTGCCGTGCATTTTAAAGGGCATCTCTTGCATCAATACATCTTGAAAGTGCTCTGTCTTACAAGACATCCTGTTTTCCGGAAAACAGGAGATAATCTAAAGACTATTTTCCTGCACATGGTGGGCAGTTCAGGCTTTAAAGACTGAGTTTCATCTTTGCTTATGTTGAAAGGAAGTTAGGAAACTTCTGAAGAAGTTTTTGGGAATCTGAAAGAAAGTTTGTTTTGCAATTAAAAAGTAATTGCTGTCAGAAGAAGACATCAAGAGAGACAACTAAAATTTAATGAGTCCAGCTTCTTCCTCTCTGGGACCCAGGTTAAAAATCCAAGATGAGACGCTCTTTGTATGAGCAATGAGCATGCATCATTAAAATACTTCCGCTACTCAGAATTTCAAAGATGCTATTGTGAATGATGGGGAATTGCCCCTTGAAAATATCTATCTGTTTGAGAAGGGGATTAGCTTAGTTGGTAGTGGCCCTGGGCTCCAATTACTGTGTCCTGGGTTCGATTCCAGTTGCCGAGTCATCTGGAACTATGTCGGACAGTTTAATTATCATTCACCACATTGCAGTGTCCTCTGTAATGTCCAAAATTTGGTAGATCGATAATTTATTTGCTTACTTGAGTGCATGAGTACAGACAGGGCCGAACCCATAGCCTCATGGTTGGGGGGGTGTAGCACCCTTGGGCCCCCCTTCCTTGGACCATTTGGGCCCCTTTTCAGAAATAACTCAACAGTATCGGAAAATGGGGTTCACGCGAGCATACGTCCTCCAATATGGATAACAGTGAACCCCCCCTCATGGGGAAATTGTGGTGTATATTACAATAATGTATGCCCCACAAAATGTAGTTCCCTTCTGATAATGTTATGCCCCCAAGGTGCCCCCCCCCCCGGGGTGCCGGAAAGATATGCGGTTGGAAGAAAAAAGGGCAAATCAAATTTCCGCAACAAAATTTAAATAAAATAGAGAGTTAATAATAATTTTGAATATATGCTCAGTAATTTATGCATAAAATTATTAAAATAAGGCCTAATAATGTCATAATTTTTATCAAAAGGGCACACCTTACCCCCCCCCCCCGCCACATATTCTTAAAGACTATACCAGTGAATTTCATGAAAAGGGATTCACTTTTGGCTACACAGTGCTCCTTTTAGTGAGTTATGTTTGAAACTTCAGTTCACAGACTGCAATTCAACGGAAAACGCATTAGTGGAAATATTGGTTTTCTGGCATATTGATTTTGAATGCAACAATCAAAACTTAGGAATTACCAACTGGAAATGAAGCATGTGAACCCTAAGTACTGATAACTTAAGTTTTTATGCATGCTCAGGATAGAAACATACACATAAGTCCATGCTTATCAAAACTCTCAAAATGTCTGATTAAAACAACATATTTTTGAAGATTTTGAAAAAAAAAACGCTGCTGTAGGGGGCAGGGCACCTTTGACACTTAAATTTTATTAATCTGATCATCTTTTATTGTGGTTGAGACAAATATCACTTTTTCCCATCCCATCAAGCAAGTAAAATGGTAAACTTTCCTAACTTATCAAAGGATAATGCCAAAAGAAGAGCAAAGTTATTGAAATTAATGATCAAGGGCTCTTGACATTTTGTGACACTGCATTTACGACATAAATCACGACGATTTAATTTAAAACAGAAGTATTGCACTTGGAGATGTTAAAATTGTCATTACAGTAGACGAATGACGAGTACTTACATTCAGCGGCTAGTGGCCATTAGTGACCTCACTAAAGCTCCTATCAAATACATTGATATGAAGTGCTAATTTGTCATAAGGCAACGTGTGACCTCATTGACGAGTGGTATGGCTTGGTCAGTGACTCTGATTAATAACATTAGAAGTATAGGATATGACTCACTGGCTGCTTACACGTCATCGAGTTTAACATGGCATGGATAGGGCTATGACACTGCAGGGAACATTTCAGTACAATTCTGTAAGCACTCGTTTTTCGTCTACTGTAATATACCTGATGGCAAGTACCAGGCTTGTGCAAACTTTTATTTTGATATTTTAGGAGGAAGTGCATTTTAAGCCATTTTGCAATGTTGCGCTTTTAATGATGCTCAGTGTATTTGAGGCCCTCTAAAATAAATTTGTGCAAGTCAGTCAGGGGGCCCTCTAAATAAATTTCTCGTGTAAATGGGGAGGGGCACTGAATTCAAATACTCCTATGGGCCTCCTGAAATAAGTTCATTCCGTTTATTGAGGGGGGGGGGCCTCTGAAGTAAAGTTTTGTGTCAGCGAGGCAGGGGGCCTCTGAAAAAAAATTCTCGAGTCCATTGGGGGCCCTCTGAAATAGATTTCTGAAGTCAGTTGAAGGCCCTCTGTGAGAGGGCCCCTCTTTAATGAATTTCTGTAGTCAAGGGCCTCAGAAATAAAGTTATCGAGACAGTCGGGGGGCCCTCTGAAATTGAGTCCATGATCGATGTTGTACGTTTCTATTTATCGGTAATTTTTAGTCCAAAACGTGTTTTAGCTACCTCTATCTTGGGCCCCCTCTGGCCAAATATTGGGGGGGTGTCACACCCCCCCCACACCCCCCCATAGGTACGGCCCTGAGTACAGGTCATAACATAAAGCCGTACTTGCATCTTTTATTTTTTAGGTACTTTATAAGTTGTGTCTTCATTACTGTAACTTCCAAATAACAGACCAAAATAAAATCAATCAATCAAGAACATTATGTAACTTTATATCTGTGGGTCTATCTATTTTTCTATTCATTAATCGATTTATCTAGCTAGAGTTCTCCGAGGCCTAATGATCATGTTTGCTGTTTTGCCCTACCACTAGCTATGATTGTGAGGTCGTGGGTTTCACTCACACTCCTGGAACTAGTCCGAGCCCATGAGACATTAAATGGTGGCAGGTTGTTTCTAGTTTTCTGTGCTGGGGCACCTGAAAGACACTGGACATATCAAAATAAATAGGGTATGTGCCAGACTCCAGTCTGATCATTGCATTGCAGTCACCAACTCTGGGGAATGCTTCGGCATAAACAATCATGGTCAATGTTCCCCATGGGCACCGTTCTGGCTGCCCGGAGGTGTATAAGACTCACCATGGATTTCGTGCCTGCATTGCAGTACATGACTGAGAGTATATGTAATACTATAATACAAATATATCCAATCTATGATATATACGTGTATCGCTATCTTCTTTTTTTCTGCACTCATACCGACTGCAGTACAAAACACCACTCGTTATCGTTATTGTGTCCTCTATACTGAGAACGTGCCATTGTGTTTCTTGGCACATTTTTAGCGGATGGTACTCCTTTCTAATCAGCCAAGTGCACTACTACAAAATTTACCTTAATTAGCTCAATTAAGGCTAATTAGGCCAGGGTGTTAATCATGCCTGACATACTTTCTGCGAACAGTCAATCACGTCAGCCGTTGAACAATGGAGTCTTTCTATCTGTTGGTTTATCTATTTGTCTCTCTGCATTTTATTAATTTATCTCTCTGTCTGTAGTTCTACTTGGCCGAAAGGTCACATGCACTGTTTTGCGCTACCATTGGCTGGGATTGTGAAGGATTTGACTCAAACTCATTGAACTAGAAATTTTGCCATTAATTGGGTCAATGCTGTACATCCTCAGCCAAATTGAGTGTTGAAGCAAGTATACTCATTGGATAAGAAGAAAACATACGGAGTCATAAGGGCAATATTTGAGGCAAGTGGGATGTAAAAATTAATGGCCACCAATTTTCTTTGGTCTACCAACATTTGCATATGGGTCAAAATCAGTGATAGGTAAGTGAAACTCAAGGTCAATGTGATTTCATTGAAGGCTTTGCTGAATGTGATTGATTATAATTATTCCAAATTCAAATCACACATATCAGAACTTCTAGAAAAAGGATGCAAAATCAGGGCTTTTAAAAGCGTTTTACACATTGGTTAACACCATTGCATATTTCTTCTTTTTTACAACTCAACTGACTATATGTCAAGGCAGTCACACCCATGGAATCCCCAATCCTGTTAACTCCCATTATCTAGATTTATCTGCTATTGCAAGATTCCAGTCATGTAAAATGTTGGGTAAACTTGCATATTTCTCATTTATCATTTATCAAAAAAGGAATAGGGAAAAAACATTGTAAGACAATTGTCCTTACTTGTAAATGAAATTGAATGCATACTCTGCACACATGTGTATGTGGGTTTGTAGGTCTTTACTACCACCAAAATGCTAATTTCTCAGGCACCGGTGAGTGTGTTTATCAGGATAGTAAATCATAATCATAACTGTTGTTACAGTCGAAAGATCTACATGCCCAATTTGCAAATCGGGCTGCTTTTTGCATGCCGGACACTAAAATAGGTCTTTGTCACAATATCTACTCCCCTCACCATGCTTTGCCAATATCCCTAACGAAATATCCAAAAAGTGCAACCAAGCCACATTTTCAACTGAACTTTTCCAAAAGTTCTAATGTGCTATGTTAGAAACTTTGTCATAATATATTTGACAGCCATCTCTTCTACATCAAGTAGTGACCAAATAGTGTCTCATGGTTAGAAACTATTTGGACACTATTTGTTAGAACTTTGGGCTGTCATGCACTGCCATCTCTTCTAAAACAAAAGAGGGCACTTCAATGTAAATGAAGTGCAGCATGTATCCAGGGCCTCTGAAGTTGAAGCCCCCTCTGCTGGATATTTTAGAACCAAAAATAGGACCTGGAGAATAATTGGCAGCTGCCAAAGCTCCATACGGTCTGCCAAAGCTCCATACGGTCTGCCAAAGCTCCATACGGTCAGCCAAAGCTTAAGATGGAATATCATCTGATGAAATTGGGTCTGATGAAATATCCAAATAGCGTCTTGGGGGATATTTGACCTTTTCAAATATCCACATAGTGCTATTTGGAATATCTAAAGTCTTTTGAAAAGCACTTTTTGATATTAGACACAATGGCAGTAGAGACATTGTCACAAGCAACTGTTTGATTATTATGGTCTGTATACTAGCCCTGGTGGCTAAGGTTTATCTGTTGTAACCTGCTTCCGACTTAGAATAAAAATGATTTGATTTGATTATGGTCGTAGCAGTAATTACTTCTCATCCATTGCAGTGTTTTCACAAACCCTATCTATAGAGCCCCTTACAGCCATTAAGGTCTTTCTGTATACCAACCCTAATCCGCTTCACATGAGGATGTTCTCACAGAAAATACATACACTGTCCACAATATACAAATGGCCATCAATTCTCCTCTTTCCCTTGTTGTTGCCGTGCATTATAAAGGGCATATCTTGCATCAATACATCTAAAAAGTTATCTGTCTTACAAGACTTCCTGTTTTCCGGAAAACAGGAGATAATCTAAAGACTATCTTCCTGCACATGGTGGGCAGTTCAGGCTTTAAAGACTGAGTTTCATCTTTGTTTATGTTGAAAGGAAGTTAAGAAACTTCTGAAGAAGTTTTTGGGAATCTGAAAGAAAGTTTGTTTTGCAATTAAAAAGTAATTGCTGTCAGAAGAAGACATCAAAAGAGACAACTAAAATTTAATGAGTCCGGCTTCTTCCTCTCTGGGACCCTGGTTAAAAATCCAAGATGAGGCGCTCTTTGTATGAGCAAATGAGCATGTATTATTAAAATACTTCTGCTACTAAGAATTTCAAGATGTTGTTGTGAATGATGGGAGTTGCACTGAGGTGCATCATTTTCGAAAACTCACCATAAATTTCGTGTCTGCATTGCAGTGCACGACTGAGAGTATCTATATAGAATGCAATTCAATAACAGTCTATCTATCGATCTTCGTTTTTCTGCCCTCATAACGAATGTGATACAAAACTCTACTCGTAATTATGTCCTCTATCCAGCAAGCACACCATTGTTTTTCTCGGCACATTTTTAGCGGATGGTATTCCTTCTTAATCACCCGAGTGCACTGCTGCAACACTTGCCTTAATTTGCCCAATTAAGGCTAATTAGGCCAGGGTGTTAATCATGCCTGACCTACTTTCAACGAACAATCAATCACGTTAGCTGTTGAACAAGAGAGGACACATTTACTTGTAGGTTTATCCAGACACAGAGTTATTAGGACTTTGGGTTGTAGAAAAGTGCAGTCCCTTATCCTAGTTCGTAATGTCAGGATTTTCAAATCTGTATTCCCTGCATCAGTCTCAATGATTGAAGATTACTCAAATGTGTCATGCTATCTCTTGCACTCAACTGTTTTGAGTGCCCCTGGGCTGGGCTAAATGGCTAGAAGGCTACAGTTATCATACATGTATCATTCTACCTGTCTGTTTGTCAATCATTAATCCCTGTTACCTGTATACTTTGATATTGTGCATACCCGCCTGTAAATTAGTGAAACATGCGATTTTTGCCATTGGGCCAATGCTATGCATGCTCAACCAAACTGCTCATGGATGCAAGGATACTCATCTGATAAGAAGAAAACATATGGGGTCATACAGAACAACATTTGAGGCAAGTGGAAAACAAGCTGACCAAATTTCTTTGCTCTACCGACAGTTACACATGGCTCAAAATCATCAAGTAAGTGAAACCCAAAGCAATTGCAATTTCATTGAAGACTTTGCTGAAGTGACTGATTATAAATAATCCAAATTCAAGTCACATCTATCAGAAGCTCCAAAAGCATGCAAAAATAGGGCTCTTAAAAGCATTTTACATATTGGTTAACAAAATTGCATTTTCCACTTTTTTTTCCCTGCTCGACTGACTATTTGTCAAGGCAGTCACACCCCTTCAAAACCCCAATCCTTTTAACTCCCATTATCCAGATTTATCTTCTATTGCAAGATTCCAGTCATGTATAATGTTGGGTGAATTTGTTGGTTTTCCACTTGAAAAACGGAGTGGCAAGCCCCCTTGCATATTTCTAATGTATTAAGAAAAAACGGAGTGGCAAGCCCCCTTGCATATTTCTAATGTATTAAGAAAGAAGTCGGAGGAAAAATCAGTGCAAGACTATCATCCTTGCTTACTTGTAAATGAAATTGAATGCATACTCTGCATGCAGATTTATGGGTCTTTTCGCACTTATAATCATTTGAAAGTCAGATGGATTAATTAACTTGCTTAAAGTAATATCTCCTCATCTCAAGAGTCCAGTTCAGAAAAAACAAGTTGACTATTCATTTCTCTATCTGGTCAATTCCACCGTGACTTTGGGACAATCAATTTATTTTCCACCTTAATAGTAGTCAAAATTTACTAGAAGGAATCTGAGGAAGGTGTGGCTGTTGTGCCGTTTTGTTGCTGTGCCCATAAAGTTGCAAAAAATTATAAAAACTTCCCTGGAATTTGATTCTTAGATCTGATATGAGGTCAAATATGCTCTTGTGACTGATGGGACTTTTTTGACCACCGCTTTTTGTGAGTTTAATGAACTTGTAATTACTATCTCAGTTCACATGTCACACCTTATTGTCATAGTGTATTGTAATTGTATTGAGATAAGCTTTCAAATAAGGCCCACTTTTAGACTGGTGGATCAATTGTTCTCCAGCTGCACCTCATTCATTTTGTGACTGATGGGACACCTCTTTGTGACTGATGGGACAGTATCTCAGAAGTATTTAATAAAATACTTTTGATTCATATTTTTGATGAAATATGCTGTTATGGTAACACAATTATTCATCAGAAAAGTAAACATTATCAATGTAATACATTTTATAGGTTCAAGATAGCAAATTTTGAGATGCACAGACATGAGGTAATGTATATATTTGCAGTAATATATTAAAACAAATTAGACCTTAACTTCATGAACCTGATGATATTTTACATCTAAAATAATAGTGATAGCCATTAACAGCAATATAAGATTCTTTTATCGGCCTTTCCGTATCCTTCACTCAGTTGCATTTATCAAATGAGCATGTCTGATGATACACTATAACATCGTACACGGTACAGGTGAATGACCAAATCTCATCTTGTAATTACGTGCTTGGTAGACTTATTAGGATAGGAGACATGGGCAAAATTTAATGGCCGAGATATGAGCATGACTCTGCGCGGCTAACTGTACTTTGCAGAACGCAACGGAACGCAACGCAACCAAAAGGGGGGTCACTCCAGAAAATGTTTTTTAAAAAAAATCTTACCACATGAAAGCTGCCCCCTTGACCTATGAAAGCTCTCTTTGGTTATAATTAATACCATGACCCTGGAATACAATCAATGTACACCAATATATTAATGTGACTACCTCATAAAATGCAGAAATGGCTTTATAAGCCAACATGGCTACAGGCCCACTTGTTTAAAGGTTTCTCTTTTCTTTTTTTTTAAATTGTGTCCTAGGCCTAACCCAGATTGGCCAGACTAAATCACCCAACTCCGACCTGTGTCCCTGTTGCGTTCTGCAAAATACAGTTACCATTATAGATAACTGTATTTTGCGCAACGCAACAACTTTTTTTTAAATTAGTCTAAATCATCAAACAGGTAAGCTATTTGATGGTGTGCTAGATTATTAGATTTCGGCTAGTTAAACGGCTAATTGAATTAGTCACATAATTAACTAAATGGGTCATTTAGCTAATTAGGGAATTTAATTAACCTAAATAGTCAAACAAATATTTTGCCAGTTAAACTTGTCTCAGATGATACTGTAGCTGTTTCACTTTCAACCAAACTGTGAATTGGCCAACTCCACCCAGTGTCACTGTTGCGTTCTGCAAAATACAGTTACCGTTATAGATAACTGTATTTTGCGCAATGCAACACACACTGATTTTTTTTCTCAGTAAATAAGTCCAAATGATTAAATAGGTAAGAAAGCTATTTGATGATATGTTCAAGTATTAGATTTAGTTGAAGCGGCTAATTGAATGGGGTAAGGGTTGATGATTAATGTGTTTGGATGTTCATTACTTAATCGGGTTGAGGCCTATGGCTCAAGTTGAAATTGAGTCAAATCTTCTTCATGCTTTTCAACTTGCCTTTTGGTTTTACGATCAACTTGTCCCGTCTTGACAAAAATTAGTTTTTGGCATTTTATGTCAAAACAACCACTATTCTGAAAAAATTGCAGCAATCACATTATTTAGATGTATTTACTGAATAGAATCTGGTAGGGCTTGACTTTGAAAGTAATTGCTGATTCCATATCATGCTCTCAGGAAACCCATGTAGTCGCTCAGCACAACAGAAATTTTTATGGTGAAATTATTTTTTGCCTTATAACTTTACTTCTAAAGACATCAAAAATCTAGAATTGACAGGGTAACCCTTATATGGATATTGCAGGCCTATTCACCTGGGATAGTCGGCATGCTAAAATAATGCATACCTTCAATTTCGCAAAAGATCTACTTACCCTGGTTATCAACTTGCCCCGGTCTCCCCATCACATATATATACCCCATAAGAAGGACCTTTTACAATTTGACCTACCCAGCACAGTAGGGATCGCTACCTTTGAAATTCCGTCTTGTCCAATATCGATGCTTTTGAAAACGGTACCGGTCCGGTTTCGATACCAAAATCGATACTGAACACAGCTCTCATGAGAAAAAATTAAAATTCGTTTGTTGTGGAAGTATCAATGGGGTAGAAAATGCTATAACAGAACATCCCAGACACTTGACTAATTGTGCTACACAATGTCTATCATTTTCAGAAGTGAAAAATACAATTGTTTATCATTAGAATAGAATAGAATAGAATAGAATAATATTTATTTAAAGTCGGGCTGGTAAAACAGTAAACACAAGTTATACAACTTTTTGCCGACATATGATGATGAGAGATGAAATTTGTACAGATGAATAATATGAGACATTCAGGATAAAAGTTTAAAATTAAATATCACAGTCATAAAACACCGTAAGAGGTAAAATCATAAATGTAAAAAATTGTCTTTTTAAAAAAGTGTCTCATTGATGACATGTGCTGCTTATCGTCAGACCTACTTGGAGCGTTAAAGTTTGTAAGTCCGCATATTTAATAGACTGGCTATGGATTGATTTCAGTCATATTTAACACACTCCAGTAGAAAATTTACCCTAACTGCTACTCTAATGGCAATGTATGAAGTTTATTTCCTTGAAAAATGTAAAAAAAAAAGTTTTTCATGCAGTGACAAAATTTTATATGAAATTTTCTAGAAGTCATGTTTTATTTTCTGAATTTCGTCTAATTTGGAGTATTGATGAATCTTCTTAACAAATATGGTTGTATCAGGCAATATGAACATAAATGAACCTCCAAAAATTATGTTTTGATGAAAATAAGGCCCTTATTCTTTGGGGTTTTTATATAGGTTGCAGGTTCTATAAGGTCCTATAACTCCTATATACTGGTAAATAACATGTCTAAAACTACTCAAATATAGTAAAATTTACTCACACACCACATTTATTAACATTTTTTTGCCTATCTGGTCAAAAATGCAGTCAAATTTAAGGTTACAGTTTATTCCTTCCACCGAAGTGATGCCAAGAATTGGCTCTGCAAATTCTGCTGCATAAAATAGGCATTCAAAATATTTTACCAGACACCCTAACATGTAGGCATCACTTGGAGATTATTGCGAGTAATCATATTTGAATATCGCATTGATTACTGCTGTTTGTTCCAGCAAAAAGTGGTTGATGCAACTTGGGGATGTCGGTCTGACCTTTCTAGCAAAAATAGTGTTTAAATTGGCTTCAACTGACTTAATAACATGCCAAAGTATGCAATCAATAATATTTTGTGTTAATGGACTAAAATCCCAAAGAAAGTAACTTTGAAGTGCTGTGGTTACAAATTTTTATCAGATTTTTAGGCAACCATGAGGTTGCTCCCATTAATTGTGAATAACTTTTGAACGGTTAAATATTTTGCATTGATTCTTCCATATTATTAATCCTCACATTTTTTTGCATATATCCCATGCACTTTGATCGCAAAATATGATGTTTTATTTTTTAGCCCCTACGACACCAAAATGTAACTCAGACCTCGAACGGTGTCATATACATTCTCATTGGTTGGGAGAGTCAGCAGCATGACATCAAGCAGTTTCTCTTAAATTATACTAAATCATCATTGTGAAGGCTCCAGTGTTAATATCATCATTTAGTAAATGGCATACATGGATACTCAAAGCATGCCATGTGATGCCAGGGAGGCATGATTTGAAATCTTATTGGAAGAAGATGAAGAATGGGAAGGTTTTATAATTTGTAACAGAGAACATCTGATCCCAATATCTGTTCTCAATGTGCATCAACTGAATGCATGTCACTAAGCTGGGGGAGGAGTTTAGTGAATAGCTGTAAAACACAAACAAAACTTGCACCAAATCTCACTGCTGGTTGAATCCAACATTTACTGTCAATGCATTGTTTCACCATGCTCAATCACCAGGAACCTAAAACTATAACTGAAACTTGACCAACTGTTTGGATACTCAGGTGCAATGAATAACAAACACTAACAAAATTCCATTGACATGGAAACTGTTAAGGATTTTCTTTAACTATTTGTTGTTGCTAATTATACCAGCCAATTTGATTCGCTTGTCAGCATGATTTCAAGCTCTTCAGCTGCACATCAAACAGAGCTGCCAGACCAATAGTCATCCTGAATCAGCATGACATCATGCTGTCGGTCTGAGGCAAAAAAATTGAAGGATACATAGTTATTGGATGGATAATAAGTAATTTAAGGCTTTACTATCAATCAAACTTGCTTAATTAAGGAAAAAACGCAATTCTGTTGATTGGAAGTATGTAGTATACTTAAAATCTATCATTTTATTATCTATAACTACTGTAGAAGTTGAATTTTACATAGAATCGGTGGACTTCTACCTTTAATCTGTGATATGTTAGTCATTCACGACGTATGAAAAGTCACAAAAGTATCGTTTTGTGTACCTTTTAATTAAAAAATCGATACTTCGGTCCGGTACACCATATAGCAAATCGATACCTCCGGTTCGGTCCGGCACGGTACCCATCCGTATAGCACAGACAATGATACATCTGCTGGCAAAAAATGTCAACTCCACAGCAGTGGGAAGAGAGTTAGGGGTGGGATTTGGCGGAAAGGGGCCGAGTGGAGATGGAAGAGCATGTTGACAGGAGACATAGATGTGGTTCTTGTTGATTAGCTTGATTATAGTTGTGTGCAAGTTTTTGAGAGTGTGGCTTGCATAGTCTTGGAGGAGTAGCATAAAGCATCCATGAATTTATAGTATGATGATGATGACCTAGTTTGTTAATTATTTGACTAATTTAATTAGCCCTTTAACTAGCCAAAATCTATTAATTTTTAAAACACACAATCAAATAGCTTACATATTGAATCATATGGACTAATCTACTAAAAAAAAAAAAAGTCAGTGCGTTGCGTTGCGCAAAATACAGTTATCTATAATGGTAACTGTATTTTGCAGACCGCAACAGTGACACTGGGTGGAGTTGGGCAATTCACAGTTTGGTTGAAAGTGAAACAGCTACAGTATCATCTGAGACAAGTGAAACTGACAAAATATTTGTTTGACTATTTAAGTTAATTAAATTCCCTTATTAACAAAATGACCTTTTTAGTTAATTATGTGACTAATTCAATTAGCCCTTTAACTAGCCTAAATCTAATAATCAGCAATACATCAAATAACTAGCTTATCTATTTAATCATTTGGACTAATTTACTGAGAAAAAAAAAAAAGTGTGTTGCGTTGCGCAAAATACAGTTACCTATAATGGTAACTGTATTTTGCAGAACGCAACACCATGTCAGCGTGCCTCGGCGGTCCAGCGTCAGCCCGGCATCGGTCCGATGTCAGCAGCATCGGACCGGCTTTCAGCTGACGTTGTGCCGCCGAGGCACGCTGATAGGGCGGTGACACTGGGTGGAGTTGGGCAATTCACAGTTTGGTTGAAAGTGAAACAGCTACAGTATCATCTGAGATAAGTGAAACTGACAAAATATTTGTTTGACTATTTAAGTTAATTAAATTCCCTAATTAAGAAAATAACCTTTTTAGTTAATTATGTGAATGATTCAATAAGCCCTTTTACTAACCTAAATCTAATAATTTGACACACAATCAAATAGCTTACATATTCAATCATTTGGACTAATTTACTGAAAAAAGAAAAGTCAAGTGTGTTGCGTTGCGCAAAATACAGTTATCTATAATGGTAACTGTACTTTGCAGAACGCAACAGTGACACTGGGTGGAGTTGGGCAATTCACAGTTTGGTTGAAAGTGAAACAGCTACAGTATCATCTGAGACAAGTGAAACTGACAAAATATTTGTTTGACTATTTAAATTAATTAAATTCCCTAATTAAGAAAATGACCTTTTTAGTTAATTATGTGAATAATTCAATTAGCCCTTTTACTAACCTAAATCTAGTAATTTGAAACACAATCAAATAGCTCACATATTCAATCATTTGGACTAATTTACTAAAAAAAGAAAAGTCAAGTGTGTTGCGTTGCGCAAAATACAGTTATCTATAATGGTAACTGTATTTTGCAGAACGCAACAGTGACACTGGGTGGAGTTGGGCAATTCACAGTTTGGTTGAAAGTGAAACAGCTACAGTATCATCTGAGACATGTGAAACTGACAAAAATATTTGTTTGACTATTTAAGTTAATTAAATTCCCTAACTAACAAAATGACCTTTTTAGTTAATTATGTGAATAATTCAATTAGCCCTTTTACTAACCTAAATCTAATAATTTGACAGTTTGGTTGAAAGTGAAACAGCTACAGTATCATCTGAGACAAGTGAAACTGACAAAATATTTGTTTGACTATTTAAGTTAATTCAATTCCCTAACTAACAAAATGACCTTTTTAGTTAATTATGTGAAAAATTCAATTAGCCCTTTTACTAACCTAAATCTAATAATTTGACAGTTTGGTTGAAAGTGAAACAGCTACAGTATCATCTGAGACAAGTGAAACTGACAAAATATTTGTTTGACTATTTAAGTTAATTAAATTTCCTAATTAACAAAATGACCTTTTTAGTTAATTATGTGACTAATTCAATTAGCCCTTTAACTAGCCTAAATTTAATAATCAGCAATACATCAAATAACTAGCTTATCTATTTAATCATTTGGACTAATTTACTGAGAAAAAAAAAAAGTGTGTTGCGTTGCGCAAAATACAGTTATCTATAATGGTAACTGTATTTTGCAGAACGCAACACCCTGTCAGCGTGCCACGGCGGTCCAGCGTCAGCCCGGCATCGGTCCGATGTCAGCAGCATCTGACCGGCTTTCAGCTGACATTGTGCCGCCGAGGCACGCTGATAGGGCAGTGACACTGGGTGGAGTTGGGCAATTCACAGTTCGGTTGAAAGTGAAACAGCTACAGTATCATCTGAGACAAGTGAAACTGACAAAATATTTGTTTGACTATTTAAGTTAATTAAATTCCCTAATTACGAAAATGACCTTTTTCGTTAATTATGTGAATAATTCAATTAGCCCTTTTACTAACCTAAATCTAATAATTTGACACACAATCAAATAGCTTACATATTCAATCATTTGGACTAATTTACTAAAAAAAGAAAAGTCAAGTGTGTTGCGTTGCGCAAAATACAGTTATCTATAATGGTAACTGTATTTTGCAGAACGCAACAGTGACACTGGGTGGAGTTGGGCAATTCACAGTTTGGTTGAAAGTGAAACAGCTACAGTATCATCTGAGACATGTGAAACTGACAAAAATATTTGTTTGACTATTTAAGTTAATTAAATTCCCTAACTAACAAAATGACCTTTTTAGTTAATTATGTGAATAATTCAATTAGCCCTTTTACTAACCTAAATCTAATAATTTGACAGTTTGGTTGAAAGTGAAACAGCTACAGTATCATCTGAGACAAGTGAAACTGACAAAATATTTGTTTGACTATTTAAGTTAATTCAATTCCCTAACTAACAAAATGACCTTTTTAGTTAATTATGTGAATAATTCAATTAGCCCTTTTACTAACCTAAATCTAATAATTTGACAGTTTGGTTGAAAGTGAAACAGCTGCAGTATCATCTGAGACAAGTGAAACTGACAAAATATTTGTTTGACTATTTAAGTTAATTAAATTTCCTAATTAACAAAATGACCTTTTTAGTTAATTATGTGACTAATTCAATTAGCCCTTTAACTAGCCTAAATTTAATAATCAGCAATACATCAAATAACTAGCTTATCTATTTAATCATTTGGACTAATTTACTGAGAAAAAAAAAAGTGTGTTGCGTTGCGCAAAATACAGTTATCTATAATGGTAACTGTATTTTGCAGAACGCAACACCCTGTCAGCGTGCCTCGGCGGTCCAGCGTCAGCCCGGCATCGGTCCGATGTCAGCAGCATCGGACCGGCTTTCAGCTGACATTGTGCCGCCGAGGCACGCTGATAGGGCAGTGACACTGGGTGGAGATGGGCAATTCACAGTTCGGTTGAAAGTGAAACAGCTACAGTATCATCTGAGACAAGTGAAACTGACAAAATATTTGTTTGACTATTTAAGTTAATTAAATTCCCTAATTAAGAAAATGACCTTTTTCGTTAATTATGTGAATAATTCAATTAGCCCTTTGACTAACCTAAATCTAATAATTTGACACACAATCAAATAGCTTACATATTCAATCATTTGGACTAATTTACTAAAAAAAGAAAATTCAAGTGTGTTGCGTTGCGCAAAATACAGTTATCTATAATGGTAACTGTATTTTGCAGAACGCAACAGTGACACTGGGTGGAGTTGGGCAATTCACAGTTTGGTTGAAAGTGAAACAGCTACAGTATCATCTGAGACAAGTTTAACTGGCAAAATATTAGTTTGACTATTTAGGTTAATTAAATTCCCTAATTAGCTAAATGACCTTTTTAGTTAATTATGTGACTAATTCAATTAGCCGTTTAACTAGCCGAAATCTAATAATCTAGCACACCATCAAATAGCTTACCTGTTTGATGACTTAGACTAATTTTTTTAAAAAGTTGTTGCGTTGCGCAAAATACAGTTATCTATGATGGTAACTGTACTTTGCAGAACGCAACAGGGACACTTCATGGAGTTGGGCAATTCACAGTTTGGTTGAAAGTGAAACAGCTACAGTATCATCTGAGACAAGTGAAACTGACAAAATATTTGTTTGACTATTTAAGTTAATTAAATTCCCTAATTAACAAAATGACCTTTTTAGTTAATTATGTGACTAATTCAATTAGCCCTTTAACTAGCCTAAATTTAATAATCAGCAATACATCAAATAACTAGCTTATCTATTTAATCATTTGGACTAATTTACTGAGAAAAAAAAAAAAGTGTGTTGCGTTGCGCAAAATACAGTTATCTATAATGGTAACTGTATTTTGCAGAACGCAACACCATGTCAGCGTGCCTCGGCGGTCCAGCGTCAGCCCGGCATCGGTCCGATGTCAGCAGCATCGGACCGGCTTTCAGCTGACGTTGTGCCGCCGAGGCACGCTGATAGGGCGGTGACACTGGGTGGAGTTGGGCAATTCACAGTTTGGTTGAAAGTGAAACAGCTACAGTATCATCTGAGATAAGTGAAACTGACAAAATATTTGTTTGACTATTTAAGTTAATTAAATTCCCTAATTAAGAAAATAACCTTTTTAGTTAATTATGTGAATGATTCAATAAGCCCTTTTACTAACCTAAATCTAATAATTTGACACACAATCAAATAGCTTACATATTCAATCATTTGGACTAATTTACTGAAAAAAGAAAAGTCAAGTGTGTTGCGTTGCGCAAAATACAGTTATCTATAATGGTAACTGTACTTTGCAGAACGCAACAGTGACACTGGGTGGAGTTGGGCAATTCACAGTTTGGTTGAAAGTGAAACAGCTACAGTATCATCTGAGACAAGTGAAACTGACAAAATATTTGTTTGACTATTTAAATTAATTAAATTCCCTAATTAAGAAAATGACCTTTTTAGTTAATTATGTGAATAATTCAATTAGCCCTTTTACTAACCTAAATCTAGTAATTTGAAACACAATCAAATAGCTCACATATTCAATCATTTGGACTAATTTACTAAAAAAAGAAAAGTCAAGTGTGTTGCGTTGCGCAAAATACAGTTATCTATAATGGTAACTGTATTTTGCAGAACGCAACAGTGACACTGGGTGGAGTTGGGCAATTCACAGTTTGGTTGAAAGTGAAACAGCTACAGTATCATCTGAGACATGTGAAACTGACAAAAATATTTGTTTGACTATTTAAGTTAATTAAATTCCCTAACTAACAAAATGACCTTTTTAGTTAATTATGTGAATAATTCAATTAGCCCTTTTACTAACCTAAATCTAATAATTTGACAGTTTGGTTGAAAGTGAAACAGCTACAGTATCATCTGAGACAAGTGAAACTGACAAAATATTTGTTTGACTATTTAAGTTAATTCAATTCCCTAACTAACAAAATGACCTTTTTAGTTAATTATGTGAATAATTCAATTAGCCCTTTTACTAACCTAAATCTAATAATTTGACAGTTTGGTTGAAAGTGAAACAGCTACAGTATCATCTGAGACAAGTGAAACTGACAAAATATTTGTTTGACTATTTAAGTTAATTAAATTTCCTAATTAACAAAATGACCTTTTTAGTTAATTATGTGACTAATTCAATTAGCCCTTTAACTAGCCTAAATTTAATAATCAGCAATACATCAAATAACTAGCTTATCTATTTAATCATTTGGACTAATTTACTGAGAAAAAAAAAAAGTGTGTTGCGTTGCGCAAAATACAGTTATCTATAATGGTAACTGTATTTTGCAGAACGCAACACCCTGTCAGCGTGCCTCGGCGGTCCAGCGTCAGCCCGGCATCGGTCCGATGTCAGCAGCATCTGACCGGCTTTCAGCTGACATTGTGCCGCCGAGGCACGCTGATAGGGCAGTGACACTGGGTGGAGTTGGGCAATTCACAGTTCGGTTGAAAGTGAAACAGCTACAGTATCATCTGAGACAAGTGAAACTGACAAAATATTTGTTTGACTATTTAAGTTAATTAAATTCCCTAATTACGAAAATGACCTTTTTCGTTAATTATGTGAATAATTCAATTAGCCCTTTTACTAACCTAAATCTAATAATTTGACACACAATCAAATAGCTTACATATTCAATCATTTGGACTAATTTACTAAAAAAAGAAAAGTCAAGTGTGTTGCGTTGCGCAAAATACAGTTATCTATAATGGTAACTGTATTTTGCAGAACGCAACAGTGACACTGGGTGGAGTTGGGCAATTCACAGTTTGGTTGAAAGTGAAACAGCTACAGTATCATCTGAGACATGTGAAACTGACAAAAATATTTGTTTGACTATTTAAGTTAATTAAATTCCCTAACTAACAAAATGACCTTTTTAGTTAATTATGTGAATAATTCAATTAGCCCTTTTACTAACCTAAATCTAATAATTTGACAGTTTGGTTGAAAGTGAAACAGCTACAGTATCATCTGAGACAAGTGAAACTGACAAAATATTTGTTTGACTATTTAAGTTAATTCAATTCCCTAACTAACAAAATGACCTTTTTAGTTAATTATGTGAATAATTCAATTAGCCCTTTTACTAACCTAAATCTAATAATTTGACAGTTTGGTTGAAAGTGAAACAGCTGCAGTATCATCTGAGACAAGTGAAACTGACAAAATATTTGTTTGACTATTTAAGTTAATTAAATTTCCTAATTAACAAAATGACCTTTTTAGTTAATTATGTGACTAATTCAATTAGCCCTTTAACTAGCCTAAATTTAATAATCAGCAATACATCAAATAACTAGCTTATCTATTTAATCATTTGGACTAATTTACTGAGAAAAAAAAAAAGTGTGTTGCGTTGCGCAAAATACAGTTATCTATAATGGTAACTGTATTTTGCAGAACGCAACACCCTGTCAGCGTGCCTCGGCGGTCCAGCGTCAGCCCGGCATCGGTCCGATGTCAGCAGCATCGGACCGGCTTTCAGCTGACATTGTGCCGCCGAGGCACGCTGATAGGGCAGTGACACTGGGTGGAGATGGGCAATTCACAGTTCGGTTGAAAGTGAAACAGCTACAGTATCATCTGAGACAAGTGAAACTGACAAAATATTTGTTTGACTATTTAAGTTAATTAAATTCCCTAATTAAGAAAATGACCTTTTTCGTTAATTATGTGAATAATTCAATTAGCCCTTTGACTAACCTAAATCTAATAATTTGACACACAATCAAATAGCTTACATATTCAATCATTTGGACTAATTTACTAAAAAAAGAAAATTCAAGTGTGTTGCGTTGCGCAAAATACAGTTATCTATAATGGTAACTGTATTTTGCAGAACGCAACAGTGACACTGGGTGGAGTTGGGCAATTCACAGTTTGGTTGAAAGTGAAACAGCTACAGTATCATCTGAGACAAGTTTAACTGGCAAAATATTAGTTTGACTATTTAGGTTAATTAAATTCCCTAATTAGCTAAATGACCTTTTTAGTTAATTATGTGACTAATTCAATTAGCCGTTTAACTAGCCGAAATCTAATAATCTAGCACACCATCAAATAGCTTACCTGTTTGATGACTTAGACTAATTTTTTTAAAAAGTTGTTGCGTTGCGCAAAATACAGTTATCTATGATGGTAACTGTACTTTGCAGAACGCAACAGGGACACTTCATGGAGTTGGGCAATTCACAGTTTGGTTGAAAGTGAAACAGCTACAGTATCATCTGAGACAAGTGAAACTGACAAAATATTTGTTTGTCTATTTAAGTTAATTAAATTCCCTAATTAGCTAAAGGGCCCATGTTGTTAATTATGTGACTAATTCAATTTGGCGTTTAACTAGCCGAACTCTAATAATCTAGCACACCATCAAATAACTAGCTTACCTATTTAGTCATTTGGACTAATTTACTGAGAAAAAAAAAGTCAGTGTGTTGGGTTGCGCAAAATACAGTTATCTATAATGGTAACTGTATTTTGCAGAACGCAACAGGGACACTTCGTGGAGTTGGGTGATTTAGTCTGGCCAATCTGGGTTAGGCCTAGGACACACTTAAAAAAAAAAGAAAAGAGAAACCTTTAAACAAGTGGGCCTATAGCCATGTTGGCTTATAAAGCCATTTCTGCATTTTATGAGGTAGTCACATCAATATATTGGTGTACATTGATTGTATTCCAGGGTCATGGTATTAATTATAACCAAAGAGAGCTTTCATAGGTCAAGGGGGCAGCTTTCATGTGGTAAGATTTTTTTAAAAAACATTTTCTGGAGTGACCCCCCTTTTGGTTGCGTTGCGTTCCGTTGCGTTCTGCAAAGTACAGTTAGCCCTCTGCGCCCATGCAGTGATCGGCAGCTCAGGGTGCTACCAACTGAGCTGACTAACCAACTTACTATATGAAAATTTGCACTGAAATAATTATTACCCTGGCATGAAAACATGATTTTATCTAAGCTGTACCAACTGATTTGAGTCTGTACAATTCTTTCAGGCGTTGTGAAACATTTGGTTGTTTTTATTATTGATGACATGAAATCTACTCTCAAAAATTTATATTAATGAGTTTTCCAACCTGTTTTCCATATAAACTTACCTGACCGTTTTGTCCTTATATTTCTTTCAACATTAATAGACCCTGGCATACAGTTCAGTAACAAGTCTTCCATCATCAAAAAATGTGCGATGCTCCAAGTATGATTTTTGTGACTTTGGGCACAGGATTTCAGTACTTTTTTGTCCTAAGAATTATTGGAAATTAAAAAGGACAATCCACATTCATTTATGTGTAATTTTACACAAAATAATAATGATTAAATCAACAAGAACAAGTAATTAGCTGCTTGTGGTCAATTTATCATGTTTCAGCATGACTGAAGGGACAAAGTTTACACACCATTTGTCATACAAACGAGTGGGAATAACCTTCAAGACAATTCATGTCCTGTTTTCTGTCACTTTGTACTAGATAGCAATGACAAAATGTCTGCTGAAAGCAAATGATTCACTGAGTGAGATCAATTTATCATGTTTGAGCGTGACTTCGGGACAATGTACAAGCAATGTCTTACATAAATGAAGTGTGAATCGTCTTCAACATAAGTGTCAGTAAATATGTTTTCAAAACAACTGCCCAGTACCCTTGCAAGCCAGAAAAACATTACTTTGCTTTTCTGTGATGTATGTGTGATCAGTAAGAAGATAATAAGCTGTTGCTTCTTTCCGTTTTGTTTTTGCCTGAAAATCTGAACAGATTTGACGAAAATGTTGATTATTTCCAAACGAAACATGATATCTTCAAAATTTAGCTTGTTTTGCGCAGTAGAGACCATACCGGTTTGTTACTCTGAATGATTTGATGATCACTTAGATTTTAAAAAATGCTTTAAGTGGTACACTTCTGTGGAATTGACCTATCGTCTTCTGTGTAAATCCTGGTTCAGCCAGGTGGCCAGTGGTCATCCAGTGTTACTGGAGGGGGGGGGGGAGCACTTTCCCATTATTTTCCCCTTGCTACATCTTTCAGGGCAGCGGTGTTTTCCTAAAGTCTTATGTTGACGATTTCAGCTGCGGCCTACGAGACATATCCGTTAACTCCCTGCGGCCTTGCCATGCATTTTTGTCAAGATCATTATCTTAATCTATCTACTCAAGTTATTTAGTTCTTAACAGATTTCACTTCTGTGAATTTAAGAGAGTGTAGAGTATAATGGAGAGAGTCAATGTCGAAACATTTTTACCAGAAATGTTACACATCAACCTTCACACAGAAAGCAATATCTCCACTGCTCCCAGAGCCAGTAGGGGCGCTGGCAGTAGCAGCAAGCCATTGCTTTCACACAGGCAGTTCTTGTTTCAGTTTCATGAGCCATCCACATGCAGCTCTTGATCCCTGTATTGAAAAAGGTTAAATTCTTTGTTATTTACAGTGTGTGAAGTAAAAGTGTTTGTTTTCATTTGGATTTTCATATAAACATGCCTCTGTAAAGTTCTGGATATCTTCCTATTTAGGTGGGTTCACCAATCCACATTCTAGTGACTTTTTAATTCATTTTTGACGCAGTTACGAAAATAAATTGGCTGGATAGCTTCCAAAAAATGCCTTTTTGGTGCTGTTTTACAGAAGTGTATACATTTTAAGCCTTGTTTTACGCTATTTAAAATTTAATGGATATTTATTAGAATTAATGGATGATAAAAATATAGACCAGCTGTTGGGTAAGATTTGTGTGATAAAGCACAATGGCTCAAAATGTTAACACTCATGAATTATGAAGAAAGAGTGTGTGATTCTTGAAAGGAATATAAATTTTTTGGTGTAATTTTCTGTGTGAGAACAACAAGACTAACCATTGTAAACTGTGTGCAACTTTTTGGATTATAGACTTGGACTTAATTGGTGTTGTGTGGACTTGTTAGACCGTGGAACTGTGAGTGTAACTTCAGAACTTCAGTTTGAGATATTTGTAATGAACTTCGTGACTTAACTGTGTTGTGTGGTGGTGTAAAGTGACTTTGACTGACTCAATTTGGAATTTATGTGAGTACGACTATAAGAAGAGGATATAACGTTGAACAGCAGGTATGTCAATTTTTTTATTTTGTGCCGAGTAGTTGATTCAGACGAGGTTGTCGAGGGAGCGTGCTTTTTTTATTGGCATTTGAGGGTCTGCGTCGTCTTGCATTTTATTAAAAATGCTACTTTTAATCTGATAGGTCTGGGGTGGGGGATCTGCCATTGGTGTCTCAATTGTTTAAGATATGAAAGAAAACGCAAAAAAAAAACAGAAAAAGATATCCAGACAACAGGTGTAACTGTTTTGTATTCAAGTTGTCACATTTATAACCAATGAATTGTAAAATGTGACAATCTCTGTGTGATTATAATTTTGTTTTATTTCTTTATTTTTCAAGATGCATATATAAGGTTTTAATACATCCACTTCAGAATCAACAAACAATTCATACTTTAATATATTGTTTATAAATGTATAGTGTACATTTTGAATCTGATATGATAATACTTAAACTGCACTTGCAGTGTGATATGGCAATCTAGTGTCTAGAATTTAGATATTTCACATCCCACTTGAATTCATATATATGTCTAGATGGCCCTTTTCAGTATTGCCTTTCTCACGTAATTGACTTGAAAATGTCAGAAGTGACAGGTAGTCATTTTAATATAATTAAATCATGTTATGGTGAAATATATGATTTTACAGTATATGTTACAGATAAAAAACAGGAATAATAATTTCATGAGTGTATTGTTTGTTACGGGTACACAAACTGAAATCCATAACGCATATATGAGCTGGCAATTTGTTCTTGAAAGTCCGCTGAATATGTAAAAAATTTGGTTTCACGCACCGTGTTTGAATCCTTGTTTTCATAAACCTTCAGTGGTGTGGACTTGCTGAACCTACAAGTAGATGGGAAACTAGACAGGAAACGTGATGGAAAGCTGGATGGACAGCTTGATAGACAGCTAGATGACTGCCAGACTGACGAACAATAGAGAACCGAAGTCCTATGGCAGGCTGGGTTGAATTGTGCAGTTCAATAAAATACGCAAACTTTTTAAAAAAATGTATTTGTCTGCACTGTTACAATAGGTCTACATAGGGGAGGCGGGGGTCAGAAGTCACAAAATTCAGAAAAAGCCCCAGAACAGAGCAGGTGTTTGTTAGATCTGAATGACCTTTGGCACAATTATACAGTATTTAGTTGACTATAGTTGTATCACATGATAGCTGCTGTGCTGTAAATAGGCTTCAGTCAGTACACAATTATTTAAGGCAAAGTACGCTGTGACTTTTTACCCCATGTCAGGGTCAAGAAGTCACAACCATGGGGTAACAAGTCATATGCAATTGTTGTGAAAATACAACACTATATGAGGTAATATGCAGACCTAGACTTGATAGTCATCCTTGTGCATGAAATTTATAGTGAGCCTTCAAAAGCTATCGGCATGCAATGACAATGCACCATCAGCAAAGCCAGCATCAGAAATTGCGCAAAGTTTGCTAAATGAAATTTTGCTGTAATGCTCTCTCATCAGTATTATTGATGATGGGTGATGATAAGATAGTAAGCTAAAAGCTTCTGGTGTGGAATATTTCACTTTCCTTAGCTCAGAATACTGACTTCCCGGTACCCTATGGTAAAATATCACAGTGCTGGGGTGAAATGTCACAGTGTGACATTTCACCCCTCAGCTGTTTTTTAAATTCAACACATGATCATGGCAACTTGGTGACCAAATGGCCAAAAATGGGTTCACAGCATGAAAGACAATTATCCAAAAAAGCTTGAAACACTAGCACAGCTTCCTATGTCACAGTGACCAGACATTAATAGAGAAAGTTCAGAATCAATAAAACCTGTTTGGGACACCAAAAATGCATGAGGTGGGTAAAAACCCACTTTGCACAATGAGTATAATTTTCATATTCCCTGCAGACCTTCTTCTCATAAAAGAGTCCCAAATTATGATTTAAGCTTAAGAATTAGGTCACTGCAAGTTGGTCAAAAAGGCCTGTGACTTTTTACCCCTGTGACTTTTCACCCCCTCTTCCCCTATTTTACAAAAATGCCATATTCATTTACAGTACTCAAATCGATCTGATCCAAAAAGAGCGTGGTGAAAAATGTTCTTGGCTCAGTTGTTTACAAGTATCTTTATCAATAAATGGTACATTTACACAAGTTTTTCTCTTGGTCTTTTGCTTTCTCAAAGCAGCCAGAGGAAGAAATGAGATTACAGTCCTCTTCATCTGCCAGATTTGCGGAGGCAAAATGCATAGTGGGAAAAGCAACTGTCCCATCCAGCCACTCGCCATCAATAATTCAGAATGTGGATGTCCCTTCTGTGGAGAAAAGGGGGATTTATAGAATTACTGGTGATAACATACTTAATGTTTCACACAAAACTCTGAGTGCCCTTCGGAGTGTACAGATTGCTTTGAACAACAGTAAAAAATAAATTTAGTAGAATCCTGCTCCCAGGATAGGGATTACGAAGGGACGAGAGGGTTCTTTTTTGCGAAAACAATCTTATGGAAATGCTCAAGCTGTTGAACTTCCCCTTAATCTTGTTGTAGTGTATTTTAAAAATCAGATGTAAATGCTGTGTAGCCAAACATTTGTATTAGAAAAAAGATAATATTAAAACGGACTAGTTTATGTCTTGAAGAGTTTTCCTGCTTCAAAAAACAGAAATCTTGTAAAAAAAAATGAAAATCTGCCAGTAGAACTAAAGATCTGACTCAAAAGGGTTATAATTGTAAGTAAAAAATAATACATTGTAACTCAAATACATGGTTGACTCGAAGCTTACTCAATTAGCAAATTATCCTCCTTCTCTTATTTCTCTCAGTACAAATCTGCTCTAAAAACACAAGTTCCATAATTTAAAGCAACACATGTTTTGGAAATGCCCGCAAAACCATTTAATGTTAAAATGCATTCGTAAAGCTTGAACGTGTGCCTCACAGATACTTGAATTCAATCACATCCTCATGTTTCCCCTGCGCAGAAAGCTCTCAATTTCCAAAATCCAAATGTCTGGACTCAAAATTCACAAAAAGGCTGATTTATGAGAGCTTTCGGTGGTTAAATTTGCTAATTTTTTAAGTGGGCTAATGTGCAGCAAATTTTTAATTTTCAAATTTGCGTATGATGGTCTGGTATAGAAAGCATTTATTGTTGCCTTTTTTTTTGCAGCTTAATATTGGTAATCACTGGGTAATGATATCTTGCATGTTTTGTCCTCAGTTGGTCATGGCTGCGCCACGAATCGCTGGTTGTGCCACCTGAATACAGAAACATCAGATGGTGACTAAAATCAGCTTGAATGAATCTCCTTGCAATGCAAATGGTCATTTTATTCAGAAAGGACATAAAATTCTTCTATAAATTTTAAGAGGAGTTTTTGAGAACTTCCAAGTTTGATTAAGAGACGGAAACAGCTGTTGCAAAACATCAAATTTTGCCATAGATATGCAGTTCATGTTCTAAAATATTCAGCATCAACAAAAAACTTAATGAGTACCAAACAGAATATGGGCCATTCTCAAATTTCGGGACAACGGGTATAGGAAAATTGTCCTGTAACGGAGGGGACAATGTGGTAACGGAGGGGAATTTTGATGTAAAAAACCAACTGTAGGAACAGCAACAAAAGGAAAAATGATAAAAGATTGATGTAACTATTATTTTCAGAAGTACTTCATCTCGTATCAGTAGATTTTTTGGTCCAAATGTCGATTTCTTGCTCATGATCTGGTAACGGAGTGGACGGTAACGGAGGGGAACAATTTTTTGCTTTTCGCTCATTACTGCTTTTTGTTCTGGAGATTGGACAAAATAATTGCAGAATATTAAAACCTGCCACCCTCAGCAACATATACATGAAATCGCTCTGCAAAATTATCATTGGTAAGCTTGGAAATGAAGGAAACGGAGGGGACATTTTAGTGGGACCAAAAACATTTTTTATGAACATTATGTCATAATTTATTGAATACATGTTTTATGAAGTCTGCAAGGCAGTGGTACTATGGCGCACATACGTCTGATGATATTCAGTGAAAATAGCTCATAAAAAACAATAACGAACAGAGCTATGGCAAGTAACGGAGGGGACAAAAAAATTGACTTAAATTAGTGACACGACTATTGTATCAATTTAATCAATGAAATTATACCAAAAAATAATTGAATATGAACTAAATATAAATTCAAGTATATATTCCCATGAATCGTGCAAAGAAACTTTGAAAATAATGGTATATCAGGAGGAAAATGAACACTTGATTTTGTCATGTCAGGTCCAGTGACAGGGAAAAACCATTGATTTTGCACGGATTTCTGGACATAATGCATTAAAAAAAGTCTAATGAATGACTTTTTGCTCCAAATGCAGTGGTTCTAAGTAGAAATATGAATAACAGATGCAGAGTGACGCTTCCGATATTTATTGCATTCATATTAATGTCAGGGAGCTAGAGTGACGCAAATTGTCCCGAAATTTGAGAATGACCCATATACAAAATCACTCTTGATATTCAGATAAATTAAACTTGATAAAGTATATTTCTGTTTTGGCCTATACTTTTAATTTTAAAAAAAGAAAAAGAAATATCTATAAAGCGCAATTAAATGCAGAATCAATCCGCAGAAGGAAGGTTGGTTGAAAGCTCTAGACAGACAAAAAGTAAGAATCTGATATTTAATTCATTATGTATGGAATTTCCTGCGATGAATAATGAACTCACAAAGCTTGGGATCAAACCTTCATGGATTTATATTGGAACTGTGATATTCTATGTATTGCAACTGCAACTTGCAAGTTGAGTATTATGGAACATTTCACGTTCTAGAAACCCCTGGTGTTTGCTATGCTCTCTCTTTATCAAAGGGGGTAATAGATCTTAACACCAAACCAATCTCATGATCTGCTGTTGAGCTTGGCATGTTAAGGTGGACAGTACAATACAGTGGTCCCTGCATTATAAGACCGCCCCTTCTGCGGTCACGAAGCGGTCTCTCGTGGGGTGCGGTCACTCGTTGGGGTGCAAAATGCACTAAAAATACTACTTAGTGCGGGAGGAAGGCGGTCACATAAGGCAAGGTGATTAGACCTGTTTAAAAAATACTTTCTATTTCATTTTAATGCAGGATGCAGTGATTCCCATTCTCCAAGCTATAGAATGACCAAATATGACATTTTTTTCAATTTTGAACTTTGGGAATGCCTGCCTCATGAGCCATGAAGTTTTAATGTTTAATTTCATTAAAAGCGCCAAAAATATCAGAGGGGGGTGTTATATTTCTCCTTATATCTTTATCAGAATTCGTTGTAGAGCAACATGGATGGTGTTAATTAAAAACTTGTTAAATTATCTCTCAAATGAGACCAATAACTTGGTATTTGAGACACTTTCAGTTCTCTTCAAAGCAGAAATGTGTAAATTTTAGGGAAAATTTTGATGTCGATCAGTGTATTCTGCCTCATATGCTAATCCAAATTGATCATAGAGCAGCATGAGTGCTATCATTCAAATGCTTGTAAAGTTGTCTTTAAATGGACACCATTTTTAAAATTATTTAGATAGTTCTCAGTGTGTCTGAAGCAAAAATGCCTGCATTTCAAGGAGCTCCCTGCCCGATCTAATTCATTGCAGCACTGCATTGACCAAAATTTCACAAAATCTTTTGTCTTATTAAATAATTTCATTGATATTGTTTCCATGTGATTGGGACATTTTAGAAAGTCTTTTTCATGTCCCTAAAATGACTTTCTATTGAGGAAATACATTTTTGGATTTGAGCTAAATCGAAACAAACATCATCGATGACTTTAGTATTGTTATTTTTCAATAGCCAGTGTTATCTAGACGTATTTTTGGAGCAAATGTGTTACATATTTGGAAAATGCAGTTAAAGTTGACTTAACATTTTGAGCAACAATATGCCACAGTTGTCAATTCTAATAATTGTGCTATAAAGAAGTGTGCTTCTTGTGCCATTAAATGAATAATGACTTTAATCATGTTTGAGGTTGAAAATTCTAAGATTAACACAATATTGGATTTTATTGCATTGTGATGATACTCATTGTCTGAGCTCAAGCACCTTGAAGTTTATGATGGATACCTAAGCCAGCAGAAACTTGGAAAGATCAAGAACAACATGTGGGGTAGAGTGGCTGGAAGTCTGTTACATTGACACACAGTTTTGCTTAAACAATAAATCAATATTACTCAACATAAGTCATGAAATAATAAGAATTTACCAGAAAGCAACATTCCCAGAACAGTTTTGTTGGGTGACTCATTTTCTAAATGGGGCATATAATTGTATGTAGGTGGACAGTTTTAAAAACCCATATTCAAAAGTTGTGTTAAATTTCCTTCCGCTACCTTTAACAAGTCATTATAGACACAATGTTTGGAACTGTGTTACACTGTAATTACTATTTCAATTTATATTTGTGATATTAGGCCCTCATCTATGTCATAGTGTTAGTGTATGATAGTTTTAAGTCATGAGTGATTTACATTTTATTGCATAGACCTGTTATTGTCAATAGTGCGTTAATCTTTCAATTGTAAACCTCAAACATGATTAAATTCTTTATTAATTTAGTGGCACAAGAAGTTACTTATAGCATAATTATGAGAATTGATAACTGTGGCATGCTGTTGCTCAAAATGTTAAGTCAAGTTTAACTGCATTTTCTAAAATATGTGGCACATTTGTTCCAAGAATGTGCTAAGGTAATTTCGATTCAGCACAAATCCAACAATGTATTTCCTCAATAGAAAGTCATTTTAAGGACATGAAAAAGACTTTCTAAAATGTCCCAATCACCTGGAAACAATATCAATGAAATTATTTAATAAGACAAAAGATTTTGTAAACTTTCTGGTCAATGCAGTGCTGCAATGAATTAGATCGGGCAGGGAGCTCCTTGAAATGCAGGCATTTTTGCTTCAGACCCAATGAATACTATCGAAATAATTTTAAAAATGGTTTCCATTTAAAGACAACTTTATAGGCATTTGAATGATAGCACTCATGCTGCTCTGTGATCAATTTGGATTAGCATATGAGGCAGAATACACTAATCGACATCAAAATTTTCCCTAAAATTTACACATTTCTGCTTAGAAGAGAACTGAAAGTGTCTCAAATACCAAGTTATTGGTCTCATTTGAAAGATAATTTAACAAGCTTTCATATAACACCATCCATGTTGCACTACAATGAATTGTGAGGAGAAATATAACACCCCCCTCTGATATTTTTGGCGTTTTTAATGAAATTAAACATTAAAACTTCATGGCTCATGAGGCAGGCATTCCCAAAGTTCAAAATTGAAAAAAATGTCATATTTGGTCATTCTATAGCTTGGAGAATGGGAATCACTGCATCCTGCATTAAAATGAAATAGAAAGTCTTTTTTGAACAGGTCTACAAGGTGATATTACAACAGAGGGTCTTATAATGCACGGACCACTGTAGTTAGATTCAAGCTTTTTCAAAACGAAAGTAGTAAAGCATTTTCTTCTTACTGATGGATTTCAAACAAGCGCACAAATGTGACCTCACAGGTTAACTAAAATGGAAAAAGAAGAAATAAATTAAAAAATTCCACAAGTGGTGTAAAGGTATTGAAAGCAATGTGTTGTACAAATGATAAGAGGGTTAGAAACGCTGAACTCAAGGGTCCAGAACTATGTTTAGAGCAATTGTCAGCAATACGATAGCTAAGCCAAGTTACATTTGATAAATGTTTTTAAGCTAATTCTGATGCTTCAGTTTGGCCTTGAACCATGTACTGTGCTGTTCAAAGCAATATACAGAAAGACCCATATATGCTTCACCCAATACCCTGTTGAATGCGTGTTGAAGTCAATTGGTCAATCCCAGACAAAGGTTAAAGCACAAAAGGCAACAATGAATCACAAATAACTGGACTCTGTTTAGAGCTATTGCCAACAACACCATAGTTAGTTACATTTGAGAACCATTTTTTTGCTCAAGATCAGGGTTGGGCACGAGTACACATGTACTCGTGTACTCGTGTACTCGAGTACATTTTTCCAAGTACTCACATGTACTCAGTACTCGTGCAAAATCATGAGTACAGTACTCGTACTCGTACTCAAGTACATTGCTAAAGTACTCGTACTCGTAGTGAGTACATTACGAGTACAATTGAAGCTTCAAAAGAGCAAAATTGAACACAAAAGCAACTACTTAACAAGACAAAATGGTTATTTAATGCTGTAGTTCAACTTTTTGAAACCCTTCAAAGATTCTTTTTAAATTATAACCCAACTGAAGTTACATATTATGTGTTATGTGAATGTCAGTGGTTTTAAAAAAATGGAAAAAATATAGTGAGCAGTCCTTTGTAAACTTGGACCGACACAGGAAACACTTTGTGAGTCACACGTTCATAAAAAGCTTTGGAATTGGCCAAAATTGTGGAATAGTGAACCATATATGTATGTGTTGTCATCTATTTAACTACAATGCCTGATTTTCGTGATCAAGTCTTAAAATAATTATTATTCATTCAGTAACACATATTTTATCATATTTGAAGCAAGGATAAACCATTTTGTATTCATTTAAACACATAGTCGCCATTTGCTTTTTTCACACCTTTTGGCGCAAATCAAAACATCGTAACTAACAGGCTAATAGTGGCCTTATAATCAAAGATACAGTATTTTAACTTGAGCCATTGTATTCTGCTACTTCTAAATGATATACATATGTTTTTAAATTATGTTTCTAATCCAATTTTAACCAGAACTAGAGTCCCCTTCTGGACAACTTCCTTTGAGGAACGTTGTTCTAAGGAAGCATTAAACCTCCCATTCACATCAGACCCAACGTTTGAAATCTACGTAATTTGTCGACAACTGGTTACGAGGTTACTACGTACGTATATATCGTAAATAATTCGTATTTCTCCAACCTCCCTTGACTACGTAGCCCCCACGTTGAAGGATCGGTCGTTATACGCCTCTGGGGCGTGGCACGCCAGCCCAGCGCGCTGGTTCTTGCGCATGCGCAGAATTCGGAGGAGGGCGGCCATTGCTGCAGGACGCTCGTGTGAATTGGATTTATATCGGTCTAGAACACCATTTATACTATCGTAACGACTTATTTAACCATGGCCGATTGATTCTAGGATGTGCATGGGTGAAATGACTCCTTCGGACGGACTCTAGCTGGTGTGTATGCTTCACAATCAGCATGTCAAGCGGCGATCTGAAAGCTGTGGATTCACTGTACCAGGGAGGCGCCGGCCAGGGGCGGATCGCTCGGAGGGGCCCGGGGGACTGCCGCATTGCTTCTTGCGGTCCAGCCACCCGGCCCCCGTGGAAAATAAAATAAAATAAAGCCCTTATACAATGGCCCTTATATATATGATAAAATTGTTGTTTTGTTGATATATGATAAAAGAATGTTCTGATTTGATTTTTGCTGCAGGATTTTTTTTTTTTGGGGGGGGGGAGGGGTTTCAAGAATTTTTATTTATTTAGGGGTTGTGCTTGGTTTGGATTTTTGTTGAACACCTGCAGAGAGAAAACATGAATTAAAACAGTGAAGAGAGAAAAACAGAGAGAGATAGAGAGAGCTGAGCCAGGCAGCAAGCACTGAAGGTGGCTCCAAAATAGGCAGACTTTTCTTCCTTGTTTTACCAAGCAGTCTGCAGTCCATTTAAGGACTACAATATAAATATAAGTAACAAAATTCACTTACCTTGTGAGGGATTAATACTTCAACTCTGAAGAGTTGGAAAAATCCCAATCCAAATTGGTCTTGGATAGGTGGCATTCAGGAGAGCTGCAAGTAAGCTCACTTCAACTCCGGTCTTAAGTGATTCTCTCTTGGTCATTTGTGGTTGAGCAGTACTTGGGGTCATTTTCTTTGCCCAATCTAATCTTACATAGTTTAAAATATATTTATTTGGTAATTTTTGTACTGGTGCAGCTACTATTTCTTTATGGCTTCATCCAATTATCACCAGCAAGCATCCTGTTGGAGGTTTTGTTATCTCAAAGTTACGAGATAGATTGAATTAGGTATGGAATAGATGGCGCTACAAGGCTCTCTGACACTCAGGATCCCAGGTTCTGCAACTTTGTGCAAACCTTCAACAAACCTTTGGCAGATACGTATGATCAGACGTTTGCCCTGAACATTACTTTCAAACATTGTCCATACATATCAAAAACACGTTGGAGAAACCTTGGAACTTACATATTGCCAAATGTGCTACCATACCTTTGTTAAACCTATGAATCAAAGGTATGGTCGTACGTAAAAGTCTAAGGTTGTAAAAACCTCTCAAATGAATGTTCAACAAACCTATTAATCAAAGGTACGGTCATACGTAGTTGTCAAACTTCCTTCAAACCTCTCAACCAAAGGTATCACTTACGTAATAGTCTAAGGTTTTAAAAACCTCTCAAATTAATGTTCAACAAACCTTTGAATCAAAGGTATGGTCATACGTAATAGTCAAACGTTCTTCAAACCTCTCAACCAAAGGTATGACTTACGTATGACTGACACGTATAGCCAAATGTTAAGACCAAACATTCTCCCAACCTCTCAACCAAAGGTATGACTTACGTATGACTCGAACGTTAGGCCAGACTATAAAACAAACTATCTGCCAACCTCTTACTAAGGTTGCGACCTACGTTTGGTTTTCCATCTGAGTGCAACGTTTGGAAATTACCTTTGCCCTACCTTTGTCATACATTGTCTGGCCCAACGTTTGATTCTAACCAAAATAATTACGTAGGGAAAGGTTTGATTTACGTAGCTGCTCGGGAGGGTCGTTTCCGTTTTAACCTTTTTTTGGTTTAATCGACGCTTTTACGGAAATCGGAATACAGTTATTTAGTTACAGGCTCACCCTGGCTTATCTTAATTTTAGAAAGTGTGATTTTAATTTTAATACTATATGTTATGTTTTTATCTAACGAAAAATGTTCTCAGCTGAACGAAATAACCATCTCTATACTTGCTATGAATTTACATTGTGTTAAATTTTTTTGCACATCTGCCTTGCCAGGCGTTGATATGGGTTTTAATAATTCTTGGCATTCTGAAAATATATTGAAATGAAATAAAACTTTATAGATAGCACCATCCTCACTTCTCAAAGAATAGCTATATCATTTTGGCTTTGGTTATAAGTAGCAGGTAAATTATATGTACATCACACCTCCATTATAATGTATTAATTAAGTTATTTGAAATTTGGATTGACTATATACTTATTTTAGCTGTCATTATAGAAAAATTACCATACTGGATATATTAATTTAACATGGTGTTATTCAAGATTGAATTAAATAAATAGATCTAATTATTGATTGATTGGCTATGTAAGTGACTGATTGATTGACAGATTTGTTTATTGAGAGTTTGATCGATCGATTTGTTGATTCCTTGACAAAGCAAAGTCTGCAGGAATACACCTATGAAGCCTGTCCAACAAAACTAGAACAAGCAGTGAACAAACTTTTACTCATCGCTATATATGTTTACAAATAAGAAATATACTGAATTTGACATGAGTCCCACATGGAATATGGTCAATCAAATCTTGTTTTTTTTTGTTTTTTAATTTGTGAAAAACCATAATTCTGAGCAGCCGAAGGTAAATAATTGCCCTACACTTCCAGACACTATTCTATCTAAACTGAGCCTATAATTCTCTATAAACATAATTTACATAATATCGAACTAAATCCATCATTTCTCCACTGTGATCACTTAATTTTTCAATTGCATTTGAATGACAATCTGAAAGTTATCAAGTCCTATACTCTACATCTCAATCCAAATGGCTTCAAAGGATGGATGATCGGTGCTTTACGTCCTATATTTATGCACTTGTTAGGCTAATTAGGACAGGAGGTGGACACGGCGATGAGGCAAAGGATGATTGAAACTGCCATCCATCACAGGGGACCCTGTGGGCAATTTGACCTACTGTGATGTCAGGGGACATCATCTTTAGGATAACTCATGTTTTAAAAGCGTTCATATAATCTGGCACTGACGTCACAGACGTCACCACCAGTGGTGGTCAGATGCCGACTGGGCCGGGTGACCCGGCTAGAGCTGGAATCGAACCCTGCGGCCCTGCAATTGGCAGCTCCGCAAGTAGCTTCAAAGGACATTTAAGAATTAACACAGTTTTGATTAACAAAGGAGAATATATAAATAGTAACCTTCACTGGTATTCTTTATTGGTGCTCAATTATTTTAACGTAATAATGCTTTTATTTCTTTAAATATTGCACAAATAAGGTTCGAAACTGCAAAAAAGTACTCGTACTCGTACTCGAGTACATTTGAAAGTACTCGTACTCGTACTCAAGTACATTCAGAAAAGGCTGTACTCGTACTCGTACTCGTACCCGTAGATGTGGCAAGTACTCGTACTCGTACTCGAGTACATTTGCATGTACTCGTGCCCAACCCTGCTCAAGATCCTATTTCCAGTCTGGTTGTAATTGCTGGAAAAATACAAATACAGCATTACAGCACCAAGTAAAACTCAGACTAGCAATAGTAGTTTTTGCAGAAATATGTGCCTTATAATTTAGTTCAGCCACTTTTAAGAGTTTCAAAGAAGTAGACTGAGAAACATTCACTGGCTTTAAATGACTGCTATTTTGGTGATGAACAAGAATTACATTCTAAAATATCTTCATGGTGTAATGCTATTCTCATTTTTCTCGCAATTTTATTACAGATGACTGAAATCCGCCATGTAGCCTTTTTTCAAGAATTTTTCCAATTGAGTATCATTTTACAGCAGGGAACCTGAACATGTTTTCCTCAATTGCATACTACAGTTGCACTCAAGAAGGACCTTGATATACTCCTTCCAGTCGGTTTCATGTTGCAGTCAATTGGTCAATCCCAGACAAAGGTTAAACCACCAAGGGCCACACTAAATCACAGAGAATTATTGGTAACTGAGTAGTAAGGGTCACTTTCAAGGGCTGTCTGCATGGAGATTCTCCAAACATCACTGACTTATAGTGTTGTGTGTAGAGTCAGAGGCCACAGATTGCTGAATGAGCAAACAATCAGATTTAAATGTTTTATTATTGGCAAAATATGTGACTGCTGCACTTTCTTCAATGATATTGTATCATGGTATGAGGCCGTATTCTTCCACAGTCCGGCAGTAGCTGATCTTCAAGTAAATTTGACTTCTGATTTTAGAAACTGGTTTTCTGACTACCATGTTGTCTCTCTTAATAATGTTAGTTGCTTTGGTGTTGTAACTACAAGAACAGTCTGAATGTAAAGCAGTTATGAAAATGCTTCACAGATAAAAGATATTACAAGACATGATTATGAATAGAGACAGCTTAAGTGCCTTCTCGATATTCGTTTAGAAATAACTTCAACATTCAGAAACTGAACCAGCTGTTATGGATCTCATCAATTGAGTCACAGTGCTCTCAAATGCCATTCGGTGAGACTCTGAATTAAATGCAATGAGGATTAAATTCTAATCGTAGAATGTTAGGAAAGCTCACAGAAAGTCTTATGACATGCTTCCATTGATTACATCACAATAACTCCGACAAGAGATCCCCACATAATATTATCAGATAATACTAATCCAAGGAATTAGTTTTCCTTAATCGAATTGATAGTAGATAAGAGTAGTCTCTGTTTTTGTTTTATCTATTGAGAATTGAGGATTATTTCTGCCTATGGAGACAAAGGAGAAGAAAAGTTTGAACCTTTGACATAATCATACGATAGAGAATAACAGTTTACCAAGACTGCAAAAGATGCCCGAGCTTTGTTTGGTTGTGAAATATACTATACATGCACATTTGCTCTTACTTTACATAATAGTCATCCAGGCTAGGTTAAAGCATTTTAAAAGTATCTGCTGCATTTATTGGCAAATGTCAGTCTGAATGCTTGTTAGTTGAAAAATCTTGTGTTTAATTTGTGATTATGTTAGATTAGTGAGCAAATATGTCACATTCTGATATGTTTACATGCAGCTGAATTCACTGCTAAAGTATATATCCAGTTTATCCACTTTAAAATCTTCCGACAATTCAAACTTTATTTTACTTACAATTGTATATAAAATTTCAATCTGATATGATAATCCTTAAACTGTATACTTCAAGTATGACTTGGCATCTCATTATAAATACTGCTCCAGAAGTATGGAATTTAGATATTTCACATTCCACATAAATTCATATATAGTTCTAGATGGCCCTATCAGTATTGCCTTGCTTGAATAACTAAATTGACATAAAAATGTCAGAAGTGACAGGTGCAGTGATTTTAAAACATTATAATAATTTAATCATGTTATGGTGCAGTATAAGAAATATATGATTTTACAGTATATGTGTTACAGAGAATGAATCGCCAAAATAATATCATGAGCGTATTGTTCGTTATACAAACTGAAATAAATAATGTATATATTTAAATATTTCTTTGAAGTAAGAAGGGATGGGCGAAACTGAATTTCATAAAAATAGCAACGAATATTTATGACAAATTGTTCTTCATTACAATATAATCGTGACATGTTTGCCACAGAAAACACAATTTTGAGTTTAGTTGGCTACCATTTTTAGTTTTCCTTGAGAACTTATTTATGTAACATAACACCAGATGTAATAATTTATTTTGAGTGCAAATACTATTATTTTTTGTCGCTCTTGAGGGAGAACGGGGGTCCTCACCTAGTTGCATTTTTGTCCCATAAGAGGGTTGTCTTACTTACCCAGCACAGATACTGTTAGAAGGAGCCGCATATTTAACGTCTTATCGTAATCACATCCTGCTGGGATTTTGCTCTTGAAGGTTCACTGAAAATTTTTAAAAAATTGGTTTTCCACGAAGAATCCTTGTTGGCAAAAACTTTCAGTGCAGCAGACCTGCTGAAGAGGTAGATAGACTACCAGACAGACAGCTAGACATAAAACTAGAAGGAAAACTGGATGGACAGGGCAACATACTCTGGCTTTTGTTGATTTGCTTCTATGCTGGATTTGAATTTAGAGTTTGAATCTGTTTATTTATACAAAAGGTTCATGGAATGACCTCCAAAAAAATTACATGCAGAAAACCACGTACTTTATAAAATAGCAAAGCATCCAAAGTATGTGGTGTTCCTAAGTTATTCTCGATTTCCTCACAACTTTATTGCAACCAAGTGAAATTGCTTTAAATCATTGCATGCTACATGTACTGTTGTACTCTAGAAGGACCTTGATATGCTCCTTCCAGTCGGTTTCATGTTGCAGTCAATTGGTCAATCCCAGAAAAAGGTTAAACCACCAAAGGCCACATTGAATCACAGACCATTATGGGTAACTGAATAGTAAGGATCACTTTCATTGGCTGCCTAGATTCTCCTGACATCACTGACTTATAATGTTGTGTGTAGAGGCAGAGTCCAAAGATTTCTGATTGAGAAAACTATCAGAGTTAGATGTTTTATTATTAGCAAAATATGTGACTACGTATTGCACTTTCTTCAATGAAATTGTATCATGGCTGTGGCCGTATCCTTCTACAGTTTGGCAATAGTTGATCTTCAAGTAAATCTGACCTTCAATTTTAAAAACTGGTTTTCTGACTGCCATGTTGTCTATCTGAATGATGTTAGCTGCTTTGCTGTTGAAACTATTAGAACAGTCTGAACGTAAAGCAGTTCAGAAAATACTTCACAGATAAAGGATATTAAAACACATAATTATGAAAAGAGACGGCTTAAGTGCGTTCTTGATTTTTGTTAAGTGCCTTCTCGATATTCGTTTAGAAGTAACTTCAATATTCAGAAACTGAACCAGCTGTTACGGATCCCATCAATTGAGTCGCAGTGCTCTCAAATGCCATTCAGTGAGAGCTTGAATTAAATGCAACTAAGATTAAATTCTAATCGTAGACTTTGAGAAAGGCTCAAAGAAAGTCTTGTAACATGCTTCTATTGATTAAATCTCAATAACTCCGACAAGAGATCCCAACATGATATTATAAGATAATACTAATCAAGCAAAGAATTTTCCATTAATCGAATTGATGATAGATAGGAGTCGTCATAGTTTTTTCTTATAATATTGCATCTGTTGAGTATCTAAGATTATTTCCGCCTGTGGAGACAAAGGAGAAGAAAGTTTGACCTGATCAATAATCATGCGACAGAGAATAACAGTTACCAAGACTGCAAAAGATGCACAAGCTTTATCTGCTTGTGAAATATACATGCACATTTGCTCTTGCTTTACAAATATATCCATTTTAAAATCTTCAGACAATTCAGACTTTATTTTACTTACAATAAATTGAATTGTATAGACAATGTCAATCTGATATGATAATCCTTAAACTGTACTTGAAGGATGATATAGCAATCTGGCTATTAATACTGCTCTATAAGGATACAATTTAGATATTTCACATGCCAGATGAATTCCTATATATTTCTAGATGGCCTTATCAGTATTGCCTTGGTTACATAATTGACTTAAAAATGTCAGAAGTGACAGGTAGTCATTTGATATAATTAAATCATGTTATGGTGAAGTATAAGAAATATATGATTTTACAGTATAGGTTGAAGAAAATGAATCGGCAAAATAATATCATGAGCATATTGTTTGTTATACAGACTGAAATCAATAATGTATATACTTAGGTGTTTCTTTGAAATAAGAATGGATTGGTGAAACAAAATTTCATATAAATAGCAACAAGTATTTATGACAAATTGTTCTTCACTACTATATAATCGTGACATGTTTGCCACAGAATACACAATTTTGTATTTGGTTGTCAGTGTTCCTTGACGGGAAATTCATACAACGCCATATGCTGTATTTTTATTGTATTTTTTTAGGGCAAATACTATTATTTCTTGACAATCTTGAGGTTTGGATGATTGAATGGCAGGGAGAGCCGGAGTCCTTAACTTTTTGCATGTTTATCCAATACGAGGCTTGTCCGTCTTACCCAGCACAGATACTAATGCAAGGAGCCGCCAGTTTGATGTGTTATCTGAACAACATGCTGGGAGTTTGTTCTTGAAAGTCCACTTAAAATGAAAAAAATTGGTTCGAATCCTTGTTGGGGAAACCTACAGTACAGCTGACCTGCTGAAGAGGTAGACGGACAACTAGACAGACAGCCAGACAGAAAACTAGAAGGAAAACTGGATGGACAGCTAAATGGACAGCTAGATGAAAGCCGAACTGATTCACAAATGGAACTGAAGTCAAATGGGATCCCAAGAGTATAAATCATACTTTTGAATGTAATCCTAAGGCTATGTATGGAGTGAAGCCCATACAAGGATATTTAGTTATATGCATTCTTACCATATGTCCATCTATTAAACGTAAATACCTATTGATATCTTTAAAGATTTACTATACTATTTTTATCTATGAACTATATCCAGATTTATTTGTAGTGAATTTCCTCAAATTCATAAGTAGGAAAAGACTGCAGTGAACACAATTTTCCAAATATATATATTTTTAGTAAGTTCACACACGTTTTTCTCTGGGTCTTTTGCTTTCTTAAAGCAGCCACAGGTTGGAATGAGATTACAGTCCTCTTTATCTGCCAGTTTTGTGGAGGCAAATGCGCAGTGGGCAAAACAACTGTCCCATCCAGCCCCTCGCCATAAATAACTCAGGATGTGGATGTCCCATCTGATGGAGGAAAGAGCGATTTATAGAATTACTTGTGATAACATACTTAATGTTTCACACAAAAGACTGAGTGCCCTTTGTAGTGTACAGATACAGATTTCTTTGAACGACAGTAAAATATAAATTTTGTAGCATCCTGTTCCGAGGATAGGAAATAGGAAGGGACCGGAGGGTTCTTTTTTGCAAAAACCATCTTATGGAAATGCTCAAGCTGTTGAACTTCCCCTTAATCTTGTTGTAGTGTATTTAAAAATCAGATGTAAATGCTGTGTAGCCAAACATTTGTATAAGAAAAAAGATAATATTAAAACGGACTAGTTTATGTCTTGAAGAGTTTTCCTGCTTCAAAAAACAGAAATCTTGTAAAAAAATGAAAATCTGCCAGTAGAACTAAAGATCTGACTCAAAAGGGTTATAATTGTAAGTAAAAAATAATACATTGTAACTCAAATACATGGTTGACTCGAAGCTTACTCAATTAGCAAATTATCCTCCTTCTCTTATTTCTCTCAGTACAAATCTGCTCTAAAAACACAAGTTCCATAATTTAAAGCAACACATGTTTTGGAAATGCCCGCGAAACCATTTAATGTTAAAATGCATTCGTAAAGCTTGAACGTGTGCCTCACAGATACTTGAATTCAAACACATCCCTGCGCCGAAAGCTCTCAATTTCCAAAATCCAAATGTCTGGACTCAAAATTCACAAAAAGGCTGATTTATGAGGGCTTTCGGTGGTTAAATTTGCTAATTTTTTAAGTGGGCTAATGTGCAGCAAATTTTTAATTTGTGAGCTACTTTTCAAATTTGCGTATGATGGTCTGGTATAGAAAGCATTTATTGTTGCCTTTTTTTTTGCAGCTTAATATTGGTAATCACTGGGTAATGATATCTTGCATGTTTTGTCCTCAGTTGGTCATGGCTGCGCCACGAATCGCTGGTTGTGCCACCTGAATACAGAAACATCAGATGGTGACTAAAATCAGCTTGAATGAATCTCCTTGCAATGCAAATGGTCATTTTATTCAGAAAGGACATAAAGTTCTGCTATAAATTTGAAGAGAAGTTATTAATAACTTCGGATTTTCCAAGTTTGATTAAGAGACAGAAACAGCTGTTGCAAAACATCAAATTTTGCCATAGATATGCAGTTCATGTTCTAAAATATTCAGCATCAACAAAAAACTTAATGAGTACCAAACAGAATATACAAAATCACTCTTGATATTCAGATAAATTAAACTTGATAAAGTATATTTCTGTTTTGGCCTATACCTTTAATTTTAAAAAAAGAAAAAGAAATATCTATAAAGCGCAATTAAATGCAGAATCAATCCGCAGAAGGAAGGTTGGTTGAAAGCTCTACACAGACAAAAAGTAAGAATCTGATATTTAATTCATTATGTATGGAATTTCCTGCGATGAATAATGAACTCACAAAGCTTGGGATCAAACCTTCATGGATTTATATTGGAACTGTGATATTCTATGTATTGCAACTGCAACTTGCAAGTTGAGTTTTATGGAACATTTCACGTTCTAGAAACCCCTGATGTTTGCTATGCTCGCTCTTTATCAAAGAGGATAACCAATCTTAACCCCAAACCAATCTCATTATCAGCTGTTGAGCTTGGCATGTCAAGGTGGACACTGGACAGTACAATAGTTAGATTCAAGCTTTTTCAAAAAGAAAGTAGTGAAGCATCTTCTTACTGATGGATTTCAAACAAGCACACAAATGTGACCTTACAGGTTAACTAAACAGTCTAAACTGGGTAAAGAAGAAATAAACTACAATTCCACAAGTGGTGTAAAGGTATTGAAAGCAAAGTGTTGTACAAATGATAAGAGAATCAGAAACACTAAACTCGGGGGTCTAGAACTATGTTTAGAGCAATTGTCAACAATGCGATAGCTAAGCCAATTTGCATTTGATAAATGTTTTTAAGCTAATTCTGATGCTTGAGTTTGGCCTTGAACCCTGTACTGTGCTGGTCAAAATAATCTTCAGAAAGACCCATATATACACAACTTTATAACAACTGACTGAAATCCGCCATGTAGCCTGTTTTCAAGAATTTTTCCAATTGAGTGTCATTTTACAACAGGGAGCCAGAACATGTTTTCCTTTATTGCATACTAGGACTGCAGTTGCACTCAAGAAGGACCTTGATATACTCCTTCCAGTCGGCTTCATGTTGCAGTCAATTGGTCAATCCCAGACAAAGGTTAAACCACAAAAGGCCACGCTAAATCACAAAGAGTATGGGGCTACTGAATAGTAAGGGTCACTATCAATGGCTTTCTCCATGTAGATTCTCCGAACATCACATATAGTGTTGTGTGTAGAGGCAGAGGCCGACGTTATTGCTGATTGAGAAAACAATCAGAAATGTTTTATTATTAGCAAAATAGACTATTGCACTTTCTTCAATGAAATTGTATCATGGTCTGTGGCTGCATCCTTCTACGGTCTGGCAATGGTTGATCTTCAAGTAAATCTGACCACTAATTTTAGAAACTGGTTTTCTGACTACCATGTTGTGTATCTGAATAATGTTAGCTGCTTTGCTGTTGTAACTATTAGAACAGTCTGAATGTAAAGCAGTTATGAAAATGCTTCACAGATAAAAGAGATTACAAGACATGATTATGAATAGAGACAGCTTAAAGTATCTTCTTGATATTCCTTTAGAAATAACTTCAATATTCAGAAACTGAACCAGCTGTTATGGATCTCATCAATTGAGTCACAGTGCTCTCAGATGCCATTCATTGAGACTTTAAATTAAATGCAACGAGGATTAAATTCTAATCGTAGAATGTTAGGAAAGCTCACAGAAAGTCTTATGACATGCTTCCATTGATTACATCACAATTACTCCGACAAGAGATCCCCACATAATATTATCAGATAATACTAATCCAAGGAATTAGTTTTCCTTAATCGAATTGATGGTAGATAAGAGTAGTCTCTGTTTTTTTTTTATCTGTTGAGAATTTAAGATTATATATTTTCTGCCTGTGGAGACAAAGGAGCAGAAAAGGTTCATCCAATATTGGACCAATAAATAATCATACGACAGAGAATAACAGTTTACCAAGACTGCAAAAGACGCCTGAGCTTTGTCTGCTTGTGAAATATACATGCTCATTTGCTCTTACTTTGCATAATAGTCACCCAGGCTAGGTTTAAAGCAATTTTAAAAGTATATGTTAACATTTATTGGCAAGTGTTAGTCTAAATGTTTGTTAGTTGAATAATCTTGTGTGTGTTTGTAATTATGTAAAATTAGTGAGCAAATATGTCACTTTCTGATATGTTTACATGCAGCTGAATTCACTGCTAAAATATAATCTACTTTAAAATTTTCAGACAATTCAAACTTTATTTTCCGTACAATTGTATGTACAATTTCAATCTGATATGATGATCCTTAAACTGTACTTGAAGTACGATGTGGTAATCTCACTATAAATATTGCTCCAGAAGTAAACAAGTTAGATATTTCACATCCCACTTGAATTCATATATATTTCTAGATGGTCCTATCAGTATTGCCTTGCTTACATAATTGGCATGAAAATGTCAGAAGTGACTGGTATTCATTTTAATATATATTATTAAATCATGTTATCGTGAAGTATAAGAAATATATGATTTTACAGTGTTATATATACGTATGTTACAGAAAATGAATCAGCAAAATAATATCATGAACGTATTGTTTGTTACACAGACTGAAACCAAAAAGTTTTTTTTTAAGTGTTTCTTTGAAATAAGAAGGGATGGTGAAACTGTATTTCATATAAATAGCAACGAATATTTATGGAAAATTGTTCTTCATTACAATATAATCGTGACATGTTTGCCACAGAAAACCAAGTTTTGTGTTAAGTTGTCAACCACTGTTAGTTTTCCTTGATGGGAAATTATTAATTTCACATAAAAACATAAGTTTTAATTTATTAGTGCAAATAATATTATTTCTTAGCGCTCATGATAGTTGGCAGGGAGAGCGGGAGTCCTCAGCTTGTTGCGTGTTTATCCCATACAAGGGTTGTCTTACTTACAGAGCACAGATAGGGAAGACAGGGGTAAGTTGTGCCACGGGGTAAGTTGTGCCGCCCACTGTTGGGGTTAAATGAAGAACTGGGCAAAGAAGGCAATGCCGCCCATATATACCCACTTGGTCAACATCATTAGGCACCAAGAAAAAAACTACCAAATTGATGGCATGAAAAGCTACGCTCATAAATTCAATTTTGTTGCTGAAAACTTGAAGTGCCGAGGACTGACATTCTGGTTTATCAGTAATTTGGTATTTGTAATAAGATGATGTCCCTCTGGTAGGATTGAGTTGATAGGTATATCTTGACATTTCTGTTGTTAGATCTCAGTTTGCATTGTTTATTTTGGACAACCCCTCAAGGGGCCCCACCCCACTCTCGAGCCCTCCAAAAAAAATTCATTAAAATTACAGGAATAAAACATGAACAGAGTTTGCATTGTTTATTTTGGACAACCCCTCAAAGGGCCCCACCCCACTCTCGAGCCCTCCAAAAAAAAAAATCATTAAAATTACAGGAATAAAACATGAACAGAATTTCCCGCAGGCCCCACTTCTCAGGGGGCCCCACTCACCTGGGGGGGGGGGGGGGCTCTCATCAGAGGGGCCCACTCATTAGGGTGGCCCCAACCCTCAGGGTGCCCCCACCCCTGAGCTGTCCAAAAAAAAACAAAATCATTAACATGACTGAAATAAAACTTGAAAAAAATTACCCCATCCCCCCAAGGTGCCCCCACCCTCTATAAAGGTAAAATTTGTAAGCTAATAATGCAAAATTTCTAGCTATTTCTCTATGTGCATGGTAAATAAAGTATGGGTACCGTTGCCGATGGGAAAAACCGCCCTGAGCCTGAGGCCCCGGGGCGCCAGCTGAAGTTCAGCACCTGCGAAAATCAGGTCTCATCTGGAAATTTTTAATGTAGCTTTGGCAGGGGGGGTACCAACTCGGCCGCCAGCTTAGGGCACCATCAAGGGTTAATCCGGCCCTGTACCACCCTTTAAACAATAAATAATTCTGTTTTTTTTTTCATCATTTTTAATTTGTGTGTAAAATGGCACTCAAATGTCTGTGGCTCACAAATGTCTGATTAGTTTCATGTAACATGTCAGTCATGCATTAAAAACATGATGGAAATATTCTATGAAGAAACGGGTGAAATACAAGATTTCTTTAGAAAAGGCACAACTTACCCCGCCACTTGACCTACTTTTTTCAAATGCCTACCATGACCTTCCCAATGGTCGGACTGCGCTGAAACTTTGGTCGATTCTGGCCAACGTATTATATTTTGATGTCTGAATTTCAGATTGCATGATTAAACTTTTGCTTTTCGGAAAATCAGCCTGCAGCAAAAAATGGCACAACTTACCCCGGTCTCCCTTACTGATAAAAGGAGCCGCCAACTTAACGTCTTATCAGAATCACATCCTGCTGGGATTTTGCTCTTGAAAGTCCACTTAAAGTGAAAGAAATTTGGTTCGAATCCTTGTTGGCAGGAACCTTCTGTGCAGCAGACCTACTGAAGAGTTAGATAGACTATTAGACATACATCTAGACAGAAATCTAGAAGAAAAACTGGATGGACAGCTAAATAGACAACTAGATGACAGCCAAACTGATGTACAAAAGAATCTGAAGTCAAATGCGAGTATTTAAACCTCACCATTGAATATAATCCTAAGGCTGTGTATGGCGTGTAGCCCATACAAGGATATTTAGTTATCTGCATTCTCACCATATGTCCACCTATTCAACGAAAATACCTATTGATATCTTAAAAGATTTAGTATACTGTTTTTATCTATGATCTATCTCAAGATTTATTTATGGAGATTTTTCTTCAAATTCATAAGTAGGAAAAGACTGCAGTGAACAAAATGTTCTGAATATATATTTAGTAATTTCACACATGTTGTGCTCTGGGTTTTTTACTTTCTCAAAGTAGCCAGAGGAAGAAATGAGATTAGTCCTCTTCATCTGCCCGATTTGTGGAGGCAAAATACGTTGTGGAAATAGCAACTGTCCCATCCAGCCACTCGCCATCAATAATTCAGAATGTGGATGTCCCATCTGGAGGCGAAAAGAGGGATTTATAGAATTACCCGTGATAACGTACTTAATGTTTCACACAAAACACTGAGTGCCCTTCATATTGTAAAGATACAGATTGCTTTGAACAACAGTAAGAAATACATTTTGCAGATTCCTGCTCCCAGGATAGGGATTAGGAAGGGACCAGGGGGTTCTTTGTGGCAAAAAAACTGTCTTATTGAAATACTAAAGCTGCTGGACTTCCCCTCAATCTTGTTTTAGTGCATTAAATCAGACGTTAATGCTGTCTAGCCAAACAGCTGTTCAAGAGTATAAATAATATATTTAAAATAATATACTAATTTATCTCTTAAATAGTTTTCCTTTTTTTTTTAAAGTGAAACTCCCCCGTACAACTATAGTTCTGACTCAAAAGTGTCATAATTGTAAGTAAAACTAATAAATTGTAACTCAAATACAAGGTTGATGCAAAGCTTACTCAATTAACAAATCCTCTTTCTCTTTTTTCTTTCAATACGAATCTGCTCTAAAGGTAAAAGTTACAAAATGTAAAGCAACACGTCTTTGAATGTTTTAGAAGTGTAAATAATACAGGCTCGCAAACATCTGAAATATTATTCACTGTGCACTAACGAGAGGGGTACCCTCGCCATCAGAGCAGCCATTACAACACTCGATTCAAAGTAATTTTCTGTCATCTTGAGCTTATTACATCAAATCCAAAGCTCATATTTGTCAAGCATGTAGCTCAGATGTTAAACTAATCCCTGGACTCACCTTCCATGTGTGATTAGTCACATAATTATCAGATTTTGCAGTTGAAATATATCGTAATGGCGAGGGTAACAAAAAAAGCCTCTCGAGGGTAACACCATTTTCAAATATTGTCATGGTGAGGGTACCACCCAAAATGACTGTTATGGAACTGTGGTTTTTTCCTGTTTTTCAACGATTGCTATAGTGTGATACAAACAGCAATGGTGATGTGATGAGATTTACCAGTTAGAACAATTAGATAAGATTAGATAGATAGATAGATAGATAGATAGATAGATAGATAGATAGATAGATAGATAGATAGATAGATAGATAGCATTGAATTAGTGTATTGCAAATGTTTTTGTTTTTTTTGGAAACATTAATTATTATCTCATCAGAAAAAAATCAATTATGATAGGAAGAGAGATGTTATTTATAAGTCATATGTAGTTTCTGTAAAAAAAAGGCCCTGAAATGTGTCTGTTTGCTTTTAAAAATGCAGATGAGTCAAAACAAGTGGGCACTCATCTCAGTTCAATGGTATTGACCAAGATATACTCAGTTTGATTCATGATTTTTTTAGCAACCTTAAAAAATAATAACATTTTCTGTAATTTACCTCTAATTTCCCTTTCCACACTCATATATAGGTCTATCTTAATATAGTCAAGTAAGAATCCAAGCACCCAGAAGATGTCTCGTGTTATATTAATAAATGGCGAGCAACACACTTTTTCAAAACTTTTGGCTTGCAGTGTAGATAGATAGATAGATAGATAGATAGATAGATAGATAGATAGATAGATAGATAGATAGATAGATAGATAGATAGACTTCTTACTTGTTGAATATTTATTCATTTTTTATCAACAAATGAAATAAGTGTCTATGAATTTGTAAGCAGCAAAAATACTGCGTCTACAACTTATGCCTAGATCACACGAGAGTGGTTAAGTGACGGCGAAGTTGTAGAGGTGCCAGGAACTGCAGATTCGCCAAATTTCGGCGTTTCAAGCCATTTTTGGACAATTATATAATCAATTAAAGATTATTCATCGTCGTAGATTGATCCTAGGACGACGAGGCACTCGTTTTTCACGCCGAATCGCTCGTAATTACGGACGAGGCAAGAAGAGACTTGTGTCGGCGAGTTGTCAGGAGCCTCGACGCAGTTCCATTGCTTCAATGTTAAACTAGATTCGCCCAAGGAGTCTCTTTCTTCGCCCTAGCATGCTCTTTCTTCGCCCTAGCATCCTCTTACTTCGTCCTAATGTTCAATTACGCCCAAGCAAATACCTGTTACGGCCAAGCAAGTAGCTGTTTCGGCGTTTCAACAGCCTGTTTGTGTCGGCGAGTTGTTGTCTTTTTTCGCCGAAGTTCCATTGACTCAATGATAAGTAGCCTCGCCCAACCTGTCTCTAACTTCGCCCAACCTGTCTCTAACTTCGCCCAAGCTGTCTCTAACTTCGCCCAATCATTTTGGGGGGCTTTCTGGTCTCTTGCATCGTGGTTTCTTCCTTCGCAAAGATTCAACCGGTTGAATCTTTCGTGAAGCAAGTTCTTGCCTCACCATAGGGTCATGTGACTTCTAGGAACTTTTGGCGAGGAAGTTTAAGAAGCGCCGTAGACGAAAATATCGTCGCCGAATTGTTGAATCTAGCTTAAGAACCTCCCACTTTCCTGGAAAAGCAAGAAGCGACGCAACAAGAACCCTCTGTTACGTCTCCGTGAGAACTAGCCATTAGTAATATTATACTGACCAAAAAGTCTGTGTCAACGACTTGGCCATCCCAGTAAATTTGTTGTCTGTCAGTTGGGTGTCTACCAGTTGGTTGTCTATTAGTTGGTTGTCTACCAGTGGACGACTTGACTTGATACCTTCCTGAGTCTATAGATCCATGTAACCAGTTGCGCTTCTTCCACGTTTTCAGACACAGTCCTTGTATTCGGTGGGAAAGGGATTGTATAGCTTGTAATAAGTAAGAATGTCCCACATATTGCTTTCTGCCAAAACAATACCATCCACAGTGAAACTTTCTTAAAATAATTATTATGCCTTTTATTAAGCTTTTAATCTGAGATTCAACATTACATGTTTTGATGCTATGATGCTTTACGGAGCTGACTAGTACTACTCTCAAGAAGCCATGTCATTGTCAAAATGATAATTACTAGTTATAACGACATACTCATTCAGACTAAGTGTCTGACCATGCATATTTGAGCCACTTAACATGTCATGCATCTTCTGTATCAAACTGTATAACGTGATGACATACTCAACCACTTTTGAATAATTATATGTCCTTTTGACTTATTAAGCTACATAATGGTTATGTAATGCTGCAGCATGCAATGCTATGAAGCCGTGTGCAAGGGACTGCAGTCAAATGCATGGAAATGTGTATAGCTATGCACTGAGAGCAGAAAAATCAAACATGTTTAATTTTAATGAAACAGGGCTGCGTTTTTTACTGGTTTCATTCAACCAATTAACAAAGGGTAAAATCATACAGTGATCAATACAGATTTGGTGACTTAAAAGCATACCTCGCATGTACCTGCATATGTAGTGATTTACAGAGCTATGCAACCTAATACAATACCCAAAATTCAACTAATTTGTTTTGAAAGTCCAGTTTAAATTCATACATATTGGAAGTGCAGTCAAATGCAGACAAACGTGTATAACCACCCAGGGAGGGCAGAACAATTAAACATGCTTAATACAAGTATATAGTTTACCTACTTTTACATTGTTTTCTGCCTTAACATTGTTAAATTCATAAAAAAAAGTACCATTACGCAGGTTTTCAATGTCTTGGTGCATTTCTTTAATATTGTCTAAATGAATATATATTCTGGCCAAAACAGGTTGGTCAGGCCAATCACATAACTTTGACACTTTTTATCGCAACTAGGTTCTTGATTGGAATTCCTGATTGCTTACTTCACAATTGTAATCATGACATTTGTGTCAGCACATGCTCTGATCTTGCACAACAAAGAAACATTGAATTAGCTTATTCATTAACTTGTCTAACCATGACTAAAACCATTCGCTATGCTTGCTTCTGTCTACAAGTCTTGTGTTACCCTCACCAATGTTTATGGAGGTTACCCTCGCCAACCGGAAGTGACCCTCGCCCTAATCTTGCAGTACCCTCGCCACTTCCGGGCTGGTACCCTCGCCATTTAGGTTGGTACCCTCGCCATTTTCAGTTGGTACCCTCGCCAAAATGCTGGTACCCTCGCCAAAATGCTGGTACCCTCGCCCCTCCATTTTTCGTTTTTTGTGGTACCCTCACCTCGAGTGAATTCAAATTTCATAAATATCTTACTTCATCTTGCATGTTTGAGTCTGGCACTTGGCACTGATTCATTCCACAAGCCATTTAACCTATCTTAACAATTTGAAGACCTCGCACCCCTTACATTTTTTGCAATTTGACTTTGAAATCACGAAGTGAGATGTGTCATGGCACCCTGATGGCGAGGGTACCCCCCTCGTTAGTGCACAGTGTTATTGTTTCATCGTGGAACCATCAGATTTATTACTGTGCACTGTGTGCAGCTGTTAGGTTTTAAAATGCATTAAATTTTGTAATGTGTGAATGTGTGCCTCACAGACACTTGAATTCAAATATCTCCTCATGTTTCCCCCATGCAGAAAGCTCTCAATTTCCAAATTCCAAATGTCTGAACTCAAATTGACCAAAAAAAAATCCAGATTTAAGAGAGCTTTTAGTGGTTAACCATTAGCTAATTTTTGAAACAGACGTAATGTGCTGAAAATTTTATAATAGTGAGTTACATTACTAATTTATGAATGATGGTCTGGTCTGGGAAGCATTAATTTTAGCATATTATTTTGCAGCTTTATGTTATTTAGAGTAATGATCTTTTTATTACAATAATTATAGTAATATTTTATTAGCCTAAAAAAGAGATACATTGGTAAGAATATACATGATAATATGACAAGTAAATAGCTTTAAAACAACGGGTGGTAAAAGCAGCCCAGAACATAATTTAGTCTGAGCCCATGGGACTTTAAATGGAGGCGGGTTGTTCCTGTGTCCTCTGCCCATGTTCAAAAACATGCTCTTTTCACTGGATGTCATATCCTTCCTTGACCCAAGGAGGTGGGTGGGGATTGGTGAAGGATATTGACTGGTTGCCACAATCAAAAGCAACAGATTGATACTGCAAAATTGTCCTATTTTTGTGTTCTTTCATGAAATGAAAAATGCATATCCTGGAACATTCCAAGTTCTAGAAACCCCTGATGTTTCTTCACAATCGATCTTAACCCCAAACCAATCTCATGATCAGCTGTTAAGCTTAGAATGTAAAGGTTAACGGTGCAAGAGTTAGATTCGTGTCCTTAAAAAAAAGAAGTAAAGCACCTGCTTGTTTCTGATGGATTTCAAACAAGCACATGTATGTACTCTCACAGATTAACTAAACTCAAGATAAAGAAGAGCTAAACAAGAGGTCCACAAGTGGTGTAAGGGTATTGAAAGGGATATATATATGTTGTACAAATGATAAGGAAGAAACCGTAAGCTCAAGGGTCTGGAACTACGTTTTGAGCAATTGATAGTAATATGATGGTCACATTTTAGAAAAAAATTAATATCATAGGCGTATGGGATCGCTCGCCCCCCGCCCCAAAAGTTTGGGAAACAGTAAAACTCAGGCAACAAGGCTAAAACATTTGGACGGATGATTAAACAAAAACTATTAAAAGTTAATGATTTCCAGGAAATTAAAAAAATCTAGCTCTTGAAATTCAGGCAAATGTCACTCGCCCCCCAAAAATTGCGCGCGCCATACACCTATGATTAATATCGTAAGAAAATTCCAAATCATCGATCAATCTCTCTACAGTCAGACTATAGTTGATCTTCCTTGTATTTTTTCAGATAAATCAATTTTTTTGTTTTCTGACTTCCTTGCTGTCTATCTTATGTTAGTTGCTTTACTCTTGCAATTAAGACGGCAGTCTGAATGTAAAGCAGTTATGAAAAAACTAATGTTAAACACATAAAGGAAATATAAGGAATAATAGGATGAAAGACATGATTTTGAATAGAGACAGCTACAAGTGCTTTCTTGATATTCGTTTAGTGATAACTTCAATATTCAGAAACTGAGCCAGCTTTTATGGATCTCATCGATTGAGTCGCAGTTCTCTCATTTACCATGCACTCATGGAGACTCTGAATTAAATGCGGTAAGGATTAAATTATAATCTTAGAATATGAGGAAGGCTCCGAGATAGTCTTGTGACATGTTTCCATTGATTAAATATCGGCAAGAGATCCTCCACATAAGTATACATTACTAAACCAACAAGAAAAAGATGTTTCTATTAATTCAATGGATGATAAACAAAGATGAGTGGAAATTTTTTCTTACCCTATTGTGTTTATACAGCATTCAGGATAATTTTTTGATTCTTGAGACTTAAGAATAGAAAAGGTTAATAGTCATACTGTCAGAATAAAGGTTTATCGTGACTGCAAAATATGAAGTTCGGGACGTTAATAACTTGTTGAACCAGTTTGTGTTCACCATCTTTTACTTTTGATATTCAGGTACACTGATTTAGTATGTTTTTTAGCACATGGTAATCATGTTGATTGTTAAACTTGGTAAACTTAAAATTAAAAAGACTCCGTCAACTTTACTACTGAAAGTTGTATCGCAATCATGAAAAACAGTAAAATGGCGAGACAGTCATTGTAAATTGAGAGACTTCCACTGTAAAGAGCTGACACAGTTTAAGCCTCCCCCATTCACTAAGCATGAATTGTAGTCAATGAACTTCGCAGACTATTGCCCCAGATAGAGCCTAGTTTTTCTCCGATGCCTTCAAATGGTGAATTATGTGACATCTACATCTCTGCTTTTTCAGAGCAAAACAATTAAGTTCAAGGCTGTTCTGTTTTTCAGTTTATCAGGCTGGACAGCCGGGGAAAAGAGTGCAACACTCGAAGCATTATCTCCTTTGGAATATGCACATTTACTTTTTCTAAAGATAACACTCATCAAGGCCAGGTTACAGGTAATTTCATTAGTACGCGATTCTTAGGTTCTAGACACACGAAATACATGACATTTTTAGTTAATCTGATTGGTTTAGGAACAACAGAACGTCACACATTTGATTTATCATACGTAGTGAGTACTGATTTAGCATTGATTCCTCACAGCCAAGTGTGAAAGACAAGAATCGCATGGTAATGAAATTGCCTGTAAAGCAATAAAGGGATAAGTCACAATTTATTGGCAAGTGTCAGTCTTTACACTAAGTCTTGATAGTTGAATGATCTGATATTGTTATTCTGTTTGATGAGCAGTTAAGCACACACAGATCTGTGTTCCTTGTCACTTTCTGATATGTTTTACTGGCAGCTGAATTCAATGATAAGGCATTCAATTTTTTTATGCGTTTTGTATGCTTATTTATTCAATGTATACTACAAACAGCCTAATTATACATCTCGGCTTTTCTGACTCCCTGAATATGCTGTTTTGAGATTATCTGTCACCTTTCAGTTATTCCTGTGTTTTACAAGCCTTTACTTATATCTCATAATTTTCTATAATATCATCGTGAACTGATAGGATTTATTTATATAATAGTAAAGTAATTAATTGTAACACACAAGTAAGTTATATTCAGCATAAATGGACAGAAGAGCCCAATAACTGTTTTAAATGCTTGCTTGGCTTATATTAGCTGCTGCAGTAAATAGTCGTTATCATTGGCCATTCTGATCAGTCTCTTCAGACAAAATAATTGGAACTTCAATACTACTACCTGCCTAAATATCTAGTTTAGCCCTAACTGGTGATAGATAAGCTATTGCCAATAGCCCTCCTGTATTTTGCAACCCACGAAAAAGTGGCTGGTGCGCTCTCTTTGTTTATGTTTCTTTTACAGCCACTCAGCATACTTGAGTAAAGTTAAATGACTGAACTGTTTCAACAAGTTAGAGGCTAGTCTCCACCACTCCTGAGTCCTAACTCTGTTCCACAGACAGCAGAGAATCAAGTAACCACAGACTATCACTGACCTTGTAATGTGTAAAGACATGCATTATCACTATTGTATTTGTTATATCCTTTTATAAAATGGTTAGTGATCTAGTGTAATTAAAAACTCATTTTAACAACTTTAAGCAATGAAATCATCATAGAAACAGAAATGTTTCTACAATTATTGCATCTTGTTTGCTGAGCCATCTTTCCAAATATCTTTATTTGAAATAGATAGATTATATGATGTTGGTAGAATCTCATAGAGATACCACACAGATTGGATTATTGAAAGGGTGCTCAAGGGAGGCCGTATGAGTGTCCCAAAGAATATGTTCCATTGTACTATTGATTTTGTCTCCAGCATTGCACCCATTACAATGCCGGTGTATTAGTGCAAATAAATATTTTCAACTTCAGGGAAACACAGATGAACTAGGCCTGGGACTGTCTGTAACCTTCCAGGGGAAGGGTTGGTCTACAGTGGTAACATGCTGGACTGCCAATCACTGGATCAAGGGTTCTAATCCGGTTCTTGCCACGTCACCTACACCTATGTTGGACAGCTGTTTCAATCATCCTTTGCCTCATTGTCGTGTCCTCCTCGTCGTGTCCTCCTCCTGTCCTAATTAGCCTACCAAGTGCATAAATACAGGACGAAAGCCCCAGTCTTCCATCCATCTTCTGTAAGCTGCCTTATATCTGCATCAGATTTATTGGTGATGGGTAAGTAATTGTGAAAGCAACTCTTCATCTGCAGCTCCCCCCTAACGTTTCTTTTATGGCCACCTAGCATACTTTAGTCAGGTTGAATGACAGAGCGTTATCAACTAGGTAAGAGACTGGTCTGCTTCTCTCTTCTAAAGCATAACCTGACTTCATTCATTGCTCAAAACAGTAAACAGCTAAACCCTGAATGTCCATGATGTAGGGGGATCAATATCTCAATCATGCTCCTGTGAGTTAATGTAAAAATTTAGGCAAAATTACCATAAATCTGAATTACTCAATTTTGAGATAGCCCTTGTTTTTGCCTAAAAACAGGCAAAACGTTTTTTCCCGCCAAAAACAAGGCTGAAATTTTGGCGGGAAAACCAGTTTTTTGCTATTTTTCGACCAATAAGGGGCTATCTCAAAATTGTCCCTCCACAAAATTGATTTTTTTAGGCCTTAGAAAACATTATCAAAAATTTGTTTTGTTATAGCTGTTGCCATAGGGTGGCGCCAGGGGTGTGTTCCAAATATGGCTTTTATAGGCTATTTATAGGCCTATAATGCCCTGAAATGGCATGAAGGCAAAAATATCTCCAGCGCGAGACAAAAAATATTAATTTTCATGGATATTTTAAAGAAATAATCATTCTGTGGCTTTAAACATCACAGGGAATAAAATAATTTGTAAATTTGCCAATTTTTGCTTTAATTTTTATATTAAGTCACTGGAGTGTGTTATGAGGGATATTTATAAATGTCTGTCATAAATATAATCATTGAAATACTCCACTCTGAGTGGGAATCTTTCTTATTTCAACAGCTTATTCATTCACTTACTATGTGCTCCAAACTCACTTTTTTAGTTGGTGATTCTTTGAACAGGCTCCTTGGATACTTTTGTATGATGTCGTCTCACTCATCTGTGTTGTTCCTTTTACTTGGTTACAGTGGAGTTTATTCATGTTTGACAAACTTGTCATGACACCTTCCACTTTGTCAAAGTTGTAACAAGTACCTGATAACCTGTGTGAAGATTAATGCTTTCTTTTGTTTTTGACACCTTTTGCCTCAGACGCCTCACTCACTTGGAAGTTGTCATAGACAATCATCCACCAGGTTAAATAGTTCAGTTGTTCTCTGCATTCCATGCTAAGCCCAGGACTAACAAACAAACCGGAATTATTACTGTATCAAATTATCAATTAATGAGAATTAGCTTGAAGAAAATTTGTGTTTTTAGTAAGGGATTAAAAAACACACATTTTTTTGTGGAGTCTCAGCTGGAGAAGGTCTGAGAAATGGTGTTTGGGTTGTAGATGCGATGGAGCATAACAAAAGAAAATGCTTTGGGGGCCACCATTTAATCTTAAGGGGGGGGGGCTTGGAGTTTTGTTTTAAATAAATAATTTCTTTCTCAGTTTTTTTAAAATAAATAAATCCTTTTCGGGCAGTCTTGAAATAAATAATTTCTGAAGGGGCTTTTTCTTAATAAGGCATTGCTTGATTTGGGAATGAATATTTAGGGACTTCGCGTGCTTGAAATAAATAATTGTGGCTGCCATTACTGTGAAATAAATAATTTCCCGTCGAGGAAGACTCCAAGCCCCCCCTGATTATTAAATGGTCACTCCCTTACACAATTGTTAAAGAGGTGTTAACCGTCTGCGTTAAAAACATGATGTCTAAGGACTTACAGAAAAAAATCTATCTATCCATCTATCTATCTATCTATCTGTCTATCTATCTATCTATATATCTATTAATTATCTATCTATCTATCTATCTATCTATCTATCTATCTATATCCATCTATATCTATCTATCTATCTATCTATTTTCTTTCTTTCTTTCTTTCTTTCTTTCTTTCTTTCTTTCAAGCTTTCAAGCTTTCTTTCTAGCTTTCAAGCTTTCCAGCTTTCTGGCTATCTAGATTTAGATGTCTATAAAGATATATATTTATCCAGATATTCTAGATAGGAGACAGGGTAAGCTTAGTAGGCCGTGCAGAATAGCTCAGAATGACTTATATTTATCTGTCTCTTCTCCAGATAGGGGAGGGCAAGCTCAGTCAGCAGTGCCAATCGCTGGGTCCAGTGTTTGATTCCTGTTCTGGACAGGTCTCCTGGTCTATTGAGCCCACCAAGGGTATAGATATATACAGGGTATAAGCCCCAATCATCCATCCAGTCACATTGGGGGGCAACCATTAAAGATCTGGGGGGGGAGGTGCTTTCAGTTTTCCTCAGCGGGTAATTATTATTTATTTCAAGTGCACAAAGTCCTCAAATATTCATTCCAAAATTAAGCAACAACTTGTAAAGAAATAACCCCACCAGAAATTATTAATTTCAAGACTGTCAAAAAATGATTTATTTATTTCACCAAACCTGAGCAAGAAAGTATTTAATGCAAAAAAAAAATCCAAATCCCCCTCCCCCAACTTGAAATTAAATGGTGGTCCCCCTTACTTTAAAAATTGAGCACATCTGTTCACAGTTGTGAATCTCCCATTCATAATAGATATTTGATCTCTTTGTTGGGTTTTGCTAAAAACTGTGAAATATTTTAATCTGTAAGTTTGTTAATCAGTCATGGTGAATCAGCAAGCTGCACTCTCAGATGACAACTTTTGAAGCAGTCAAGCACGACTGTCTGACGGACTATTTCTTGTCAAACTTGTCAAAAACAAAAGAATAGCTCAAGCATGACACTACCTTTACTTGTAAACTGCCAAGTTGTCAAACGTGAATGAACTCCAACGGAGTTTATTCACGTTTGACAACTTTGTACTTGACAAGTTCAAGTGGTGTCATGCTTGAGCAATCCTTTTGTTTTTGACAACTTTGACCAGAAATAGTCCGGCAGGTAGTCATGCTTGATTGCTTCCAAACTTGTCATCTGAACTTCTGAAGAGTACAGGTTGCTCACTCACCATGACTGATTATAAAACTTGTAGATTAAAACTTAACACATTTAAACAAAATCCAACACAGAGATTAAATGATATTTTATAATTCGTGACTTGTGGCAAATTTTCATGCAAGTAAATAACAAAAATTATAATGATATCTATATAGGCTTAAATGAAAGTTTGATATCCTCAAACTTTATTGAATCACGATAAAATTTTCAATGCACTCCATGTTGCTCAACCTGAGTGTAAAAAGGAAGGATGGAGGGATGAGTGGGGCTTTACATCCTGCATTTATGCACCTAAGGTTAGGCTACTCAGGACATGTATTAGGAGTCATTGACGCAGCACTAAAGGGAGGGATGATTGAAACTGTTCTGCAACATAAGTGCAGATGACCCAGCCAGAGCAATAATCAAACCTGGGACCCCGCAATTGGCAGCTCTGTGTTCTACCGAAGGAAGGAAAAGAGGAAGAGAAAAAAGAGAGGAAAAAAGTGGAAGGAACATGGAAGGATTTAAAAAAGAAAGGCCAGAGGAAAGGAAGGAAGAGGGTGATGGAGAGAGGATGAAAGGCAGAAGAGAGGAAGAAGAATGAAGGAAGGACAGTCTTTTATTTATGCACTTGGTAGATTAATCATTAATTACAACAGGAGCTCAGTGGCTTCCTTTGGGGGGGGTATGGGGGCACGTAAACCCCCCCCCCCACATATTGGACCTGTGCCCCCCGGTTACCCCCCCCAGGTAGCCCCGAGGTACCCCCAGGTGCCCCCCATAAGAACTTTTCAACCTCGGCTAAAAATACAATTAGTATTTTGGGTGCCTCCCCTCCCCCCGAGAGAATTGCATGCCCCCCAGCACCCCCCCCTGCTAGAGACCCCCTAGTTACACCAGTGCAGGAGCAAGACAGAACAGTGAGGCAAGAGATAATTGAAACTGTCCCAACATAAGCCCATGTGACCCAACCAGAGCAGGAATCGAACCCTGGACCAGAGATTGGCTGCCCAATGTGCAACTACTATGCTAATCTCCCCCCCCCCCCATGGGCCATTGATGATGGATAGCTAAATGGATTAATTTCAACAGTCAAAATATATTTCATAAAAGTTGAACTCCTCAGAATGTTTGTTTAAAATGTTGTTGGTTAATCCACTTCAATTAATCGACAGCTAATTTTGCTTTGAGTTATGCTCCATTGCATTTGCAACCCAAACAATTTCTTTTCAGACCTTTTCTACATGAGAGGAAAATAATATGTTTCTTTATTTTATTTTATTTTTTACTGAAAACAAACAATTTTCTGAAACCCAGTTGTATCGAGTTCATAGAATATTTGTTTTAGTCAATGACTTGGCATAAAATGCAGGGTGAAAACAGAACTATTTAACTTGGAGGATTCATGTATATGACACCTTTCAAGTGAGTGAGGCGTCTGAGGCAGAAGTTGTCAAAAACAAAAGAAAGCATTAATCTTCTCACAGTTATGAGGCACTTGTTACAACTTTGCCAAAGCTGTTGGTGTCATGACAAGTTTGTCAAACATGAATAAGCCTGAAAATCGTATCTTGATGTTGAGTATGGTAAATTTTTTGTTTCCTAGGCCCTTCCTTCAGTGGGTAATAATCCTCAAGATGAATGACAAAAAGCTCTCATTATCTGCATGATGTCACAGCAATTCAGTTACTGAATGGCTTCTGAATTGTAAGCAGTATCAAATTATCATTCCACACAAATTAAGCAAGTGATTTAATCCTTCAGATTAATTGATGTAACTCAATAAAGCTTCAACAATCACAATTGAAATTTTGTTCTATGTAAAACGAAATAAAGTTGAAGCTGAAGGTTTCCACTCTCTAAAAAATGCAACAGTATTTATGAAATAAACAACAGTGTCTTAATTATCTCTCAGCCCAGCTGTAGTGGGATATGGACAAAACCCTATTTTAAGAAGTAAATTCCTTTCTATTTAAAAGACTAGAATGACAATCAATGGGCCATTTCAGAGCCCTCGAGTACCTTGACCCCACAGCGATGTCCCATCCAATAGTCAGTAAAAACTTAGTATAAGTCTCCCTTGTGAACAAACTTTCGAAAACCACTTTTGTAGCTCAGAGCCAAAATCGCATATCTGAAAGTCGCTTTTTCGTAAAACTTTTTTTGAGGTATATATGATGCTAGTGATCAATAAAAGGTATGAACCACGTATTAAAAATTTCATTTTTACATTCACAGAGCCTCCTTTAATGTTTCAGGTCACCATGCCCACTTGGAATAAAATTTGTGCGATATTCTTTTGTTCAATTTGGACAGTTGCATTAAAGAGAAGATCGCCTTTATTTTTGTCAAAGTAGCCAGAGGAAGAAATGCGATTACTGTCCTCTTTATCCGTCAAGTTTGTGGAAGCAAAACTGCTGTGGGAAAAGCAACTGTCCCATCCAACCGCTCGCCATATATGATTCAAAATAAGGATGTCCCACCTGGCAGAGAAAAATAGAGATTAATACAATTACAAATGTAGTTTCTACTGAAACATTTCATCCTTGGTGAATATTATACATGCCCTGTTTCGGGGACATCGACTAATTGGGCTCACCTTTGGAAATGTACATATTGATACTGATCAATGAAGGATTATCTCCTCTGAAGCTACTTTCCGTAGATCTTATTACCAAGACGCTTCATCTGAAATCAGAACTTTCTGAATTTCAGATAGCTTTTTAAAATCACACTGGTGCAGTATGCATATCTTGAAATATCTATAGGCCTAACGTGTCATCTCACGTGAAATTTGATGGCTACACATAGAGGTGCTTTAGAGGCATAAGGATAATGAAAATGTTGCACTAACAAAACCTTACAAATCTGATGATATATGAATCTTTTCTCGAAAGTTGTATCCGCCTTTTGGGGGGGGGGGGGTATTTATAGTTCCTTGACCCGAAATTCTAATCTTTTAAGAAGATGAAAGCTCTCGAACTCGACTGGTAAATGCTTTCAAATTGGATTGATTTTTTATGCATTCATGCTTTCCTGAAATTGTTGAAGATGAATTCATAAGCTATTGAGTTCTGATAAGCTCTTGATATCTGTGCTTGCTTGCTCATGCCCCTTTATCATACTTGATCTCAGCTCCAAACAAACTCCATGATCAGCTGTTTCAGGGGCATATTATAGAAATGGCCTGAGGGGGAGGGGCATTGCAAGGAGTGAATATTGGGCACTCTGCGGCTTTTCCTATCTCCACCATGTTAATTTTGGGCCTGAGGGCTACTGTCAAGACAAGACTCCACTGCAGAAATTTGAATCTAAACAATCCACCTCTTGAACCGTCTACCTCTAATATAACCTCTTGACCTAAATTCCAGGGCCACAAGGCTCAGTAGCAAAATATTTAAGGGGGGGGTGGGTATCATTGCTCTACAATTTTCGAGAATGTGTGATCGCCTGCACATTGGCCATTCTTGTCGGTTTATCTGAGATACTACTCACTGAAGGTTGAAGTTTGCTGAAGTGAATTTCTCATGAGTTTATCGCAAAAATATAAGTCAGTCATGCAGTCTTAATGTCAACAGTTTTTCCAGTTTACTAGCTTCCTCCAATATGGAACCACAACAAACATTGGCGTTTGTCGCATACTGCTGTGACTGTTATACTATGGAAGGACCCCTGATATATTTCTTCCAGTCAGTTTCATGTTGCAGTCAATTGGTCAATCCCAGACAAAGGTCATACCACAAAAGGCAACACTACATCACTAAGAACTATGGGCTACTAAGGAGTAAGGGTCACTTTCGAGGACTGCCTTGAAGTACTGCCGCCTAATATACTTTCAGTGTTGTGTACAGAGCCTGATGATTCCTGTTGGAGAAAGTTATCTGAATTTTATCGTTGGTAGATTTTTAGCAATTATGCTAATACTTTTTTGCACATTTGACGAGCTTTCTCTCAAGATCAGTTTCTTGAGTGGTTCAGCATTTCCCTTCCTCAGCGAAATTCTAGCTGTTTTATGATTCAAATCAAAGCCTGATTGTCGAAGGCCTTTTTTTTTGTCTGTCGATCTGTGATTGACCTAGATACTCATCAGATAATATAACAAGATGTCATTAGGTTTGACTGCAAGTTGCTTGAAACGAAACAAAGTAGGGTGAATAAATTGTTACAACAACTTTGCCATTGCCTTTCTTTGCCCTGTAATGACATGCTGATAGATATGACTCTTTATAAGATTCTTTTATTAGTGTTATTGTCCTATTGTTGAACTGTGCTTTGATCTCACTCGCCCTATCTACTTTTTACACACATCTCTTTTGATTTTAATGTTTCCTCATGTTAGTCCCTTTTCATTGTGATTAATATAACAGATACTTTAAGACTTTGAAAAGATAAGAGAATGGAAGATATGATTTTGAGTCGAAACAGCTCTAAGTGCCTTCTTGGTATTCATTCAGTAAAACATTTAATATACAGAAAATGACCCAGTTGTTATGGATTTCTGAGAGTTGTCTCAATTACAAAAACCAGTAAAACGGCAAGATAATCATTCAACTTCCAGGTAGTGCTATAGAACTGATACAGTAGAAGGCTTCCACTTTCACTATGTGAATTGTAATCAATGAGCAAATGTAGACTATTGCTCTAGATCAAGCTTAGTTTTCTCCGATGCCTGGAAATAGTGAATTATACAACGGTTACTCCCCTCCTTTTTCAGAGTAAAACAATTAAGGTCAAGGCTGCTCTGTTTTTCACTTCATCTGCCTGGAAGTCCTTGCAAAAAATCATTATCATTCTAAGCTTTATCTGCTTCTGAAACAGATATGCTCATTTACTCTTACTAAAGATAAAATTCACCAGCAAGGTTAAGGAAATAAGGCATATATTAAAACGAGACATTCCCGACTTATCTGCTCCAACTTATTGGCAAACTTGTGTCAGTCTAAATGCTTGATAGTGCATTGTAAAATGATCTGAAGTTTGTAGTGTTATAAGCTGAATGCACACATCTGCATCCCCTGTCACTTTCGTACATGTTTTACATACAGCTGGAGGCAAACAATTTTTCCATGATTTTTTATTCAATAGCTTCTCAGGTCCCTTTAAAATGAACTTATCTCTTTCATAATATATCAAGAACGTTATATAATATATGAAGAATATCATTTTGGACTGACAAGTGAGGTATGTTCAGCACGAAGCTGCAGGAGAGCGCTGACATCCAAATTTAGATTCAAGTACTCACTCAAAGTTGCAACCCTCAGGTTGGCAACAGATTTAGTTTATCTACTCATATTATACCGCATGTTATTATTAACCATCTTGTAACTGCTTCTTTGAATAGCTGCAAAAATCATTCATAATTTCATTGGTCATTTTGGTTGGCCACCTTTGCGCAAAATAGTATAACTTAAGTCCTACTACCTGCCAAACTATCAATCGAGTTTAACCCTAACCGGTGATAGATAAGCTATTAGCGACAGCTCTCCATTTTTTTGCAACCCTTGAAAAACTAGCTGGTCTGTTTATGTTTCTTTTATGGCCACTGAAGATACTTGAGTCAAGTTACGAGACTGAACAGTATCAACAAGTTTGAGGCTGGTCTTTACTTCTCTTAACACTATTCCTCGACAAAAAGAAGCATCAGTAGTTAATATGGTTGATAATGCACATTATATTTGCAACTCCTACAGATTCCATGAGTGAGTTTAAAAGTTTGCATAGCTGTGCATGAATGGTTTGACCTATAGCAACATGGTGATGACAACATTAAAACAGCTTGCCTCAGCCTCAAACTTCATCAATGGATCTTGTAACGTGTAAAGAAAAACATAATAATTATTCAAGTGGCCTTAACTCTGTTTGAGTGTGATCAGCAGCTGGGTGGCTAAGTGGTTAAGGTTCCCGCCTGCTCCGCTGAAGGTCTTTGCCTGCTTGGGTTCAAACCCCCCAGTGGACCTTCATAAACAAAATCCCAGCTGAATGTCGTTCGGGTTAAATTGGTGGCCCCTTGTATCAGTGTCTTTGCTGGGTAAGTAAAAGATCCCTCACATGGGGTAAATGTGTAACATGTTGAGGACTCCCACTCTCTCTCTCTCATCTCATCAATCAACCCTTGTGAGTGCCCAGAACTGGGCTATACCATATCTATCTATCTATCTATCTATCTAATCTATCTAATCTATCTAATCTATCTATCTAATCTATCAATCTATCTATCTATCTATCTAATCTATCTATCTATCTATTAATCTATCTATCTTATCTATCTATCTATCTATCTATCTAATCTATCTATCTATCTATCTATTAATCTATCTATCTAATCTATCTATCTATCTAATCTATCTATCTATCTATCTATCTAATCTATCTATCTATCTATCTATCTAATCTATCTATCTAATCTATCTATCAATCTATCTAATCTATCTAATCTATCTAATCTATCTAATCTATCTAATCTATCTAATCTATCTAATCTATCTAATCTATCTATCTAATCTATCTAATCTATCTATCTAATCTATCTAATCTATCTAATCTATCTATCTAATCTATCTAATCTATCTATCTAATCTATCTATCTAATCTATCTATCTAATCTATCTATCTAATCTATCTATCTAATCTATCTATCTAATCTATCTATCTTATCTATCTATCTTATCTATCTATCTTATCTATCTATCTTATCTAATCTATCTTATCTTATCTATCTTATCTTATCTATCTTATCTTATCTATCTTATCTTATCTATCTTATCTTATCTAATCTATCTTATCTAATCTATCTTATCTAATCTATCTTATCTAATCTATCTTATCTAATCTATCTTATCTAATCTATCTTATCTAATCTATCTATCTAATCTATCTATCTAATCTATCTATCTAATCTATCTATCTAATCTATCTATCTAATCTATCTATCTAATCTATCTATCTAATCTATCTATATAATCTATCTATCTAATCTATCTAATCTATCTATCTAATCTATCTATCTAATCTATCTATCTAATCTATCTATCTAATCTTATCTATCTTATCTTATCTATCTAATCTATCTATCTAATCTATCTATCTAATCTATCTATCTCATCTATCTATCTCATCTATCTATCTCATCTATCTATCTCATCTATCTATCTCATCTATCTATCTCATCTATCTATCTCATCTATCTATCTCATCTATCTATCTAATCTATCTATCTAATCTATCTATCTAATCTATCTATCTAATCTATCTATCTAATCTATCTATCTAATCTATTTATCTAATCTATTTATCTAATCTATTTATCTAATCTATCTATCTAATCTATCTATCTAATCTATCTATCTAATCTATGTATCTAATCTATCTATCTAATCTATCTATCTAATCTATCTATCTAATCTATGTATCTAATCTATGTATCTAATCTATGTATCTAATCTATCTATCTAATCTATCTATCTAATCTATCTATCTAATCTATCTATCTAATCTATCTATCTAATCTATCTATCTAATCTATCTATCTATATCTAATCTATCTATATCTAATCTATCTATCTATCTAATCTATCTATCTATCTAATATATCTATCTATCTAATCTATCTATCTATCTAATCTATCTATCTATCTAATCTATCTATCTATCTAATCTATCTATCTATCTAATCTATCTATCTATCTAATCTATCTATCTATCTAATCTATCTATCTATCTAATCTATCTATCTAATCTATCTATCTATCTATCTATCTAATCTATCTATCTAATCTATCTATCTATCTATCTATCTATCTATCTATCTTATCTATCTATCTTATCTATCTATCTTATCTATCTATCTTATCTATCTATCTTATCTATCTATCTTATCTATCTATCTTATCTTATCTATCTTATCTTATCTATCTTATCTATCTTATCTATCTTATCTATCTTATCTATCTTATCTATCTTATCTATCTTATCTATCTTATCTATCTTATCTATCTATCTTATCTATGTATCTAATCTATCTATCTAATCTATCTATCTAATCTATCTATCTAATCTATCTATCTAATCTATCTATCTAATCTATCTATCTAATATATCTATCTAATCTATCTATCTAATCTATCTATCTATATCTAATCTATCTATATCTAATCTATCTATATCTAATCTATCTATCTATCTAATCTATCTATCTATCTAATCTATCTATCTATCTAATCTATCTATCTATCTAATCTATCTATCTATCTAATCTATCTATCTATCTAATCTATCTATCTATCTAATCTATCTATCTATCTAATCTATCTATCTATCTATCTAATCTATCTATCTATCTAATCTATCTATCTATCTATCTATCTATCTATCTATCTATCTATCTATCTATCTATCTATCTATCTATCTATCTATCTATCTATCTATCTATCTATCTATCTATCTATCTATCTATCTATCTATCTATCTATCTATCTATCTATCTATCTATCTATCTATCTATCTATCTATCTATCTATCTATCTATCTATCTATCTATCTATCTATCTATCTATCTATCTATCTATCTATCTATCTATCTATCTATCTATCTATCTATCTATCTATCTATCTATCTATCTATCTATCTATCTATCTATCTATCTATCTATCTATCTATCTATCTATCTATCTATCTATCTATCTATCTATCTATCTATCTATCTATCTATCTATCTATCTATCTATCTATCTATCTATCTATCTATCTATCTATCTATCTATCTATCTATCTATCTATCTATCTATCTATCTATCTATCTATCTATCTATCTATCTATCTATCTTATCTATCTAATCTATCTAATCTATCTAATCTATCTAATCTATCTAATCTATCTATCTAATCTATCTAATCTATCTAATCTATCTATCTATCTATCTATCTATCTATCTATCTATTTATCTATCTATCTATCTATCTATCTATCTATCTATCTATCTTATCTATCTATCTTATCTATCTATCTTATCTATCTATCTTATCTATCTATCTTATCTATCTATCTTATCTATCTATCTTATCTATCTATCTTATCTATCTATCTTATCTATCTATCTTATCTATCTATCTTATCTATCTATCTTATCTATCTATCTTATCTATCTATCTATCTTATCTATCTATCTTATCTATCTATCTTATCTATCTATCTTATCTATCTATCTTATCTATCTATCTTATCTATCTATCTTATCTATCTATCTTATCTATCTATCTTATCTATCTATCTTATCTATCTATCTTATCTATCTATCTTATTTATCTATCTTATCTATCTATCTTATCTATCTATCTTATCTATCTTATCTATCTATCTTATCTATCTATCTTATCTATCTATCTTATCTATCTTATCTATCTTATCTATCTTATCTATCTTATCTATCTTATCTTATCTATCTTATCTATCTATCTTATCTTATCTATCTTATCTATCTATCTTATCTATCTATCTTATCTATCTATCTTATCTATCTATCTTATCTATCTTATCTATCTATCTTATCTATCTATCTTATCTATCTATCTTATCTATCTATCTTATCTATCTATCTTATCTATCTATCTTATCTATCTATCTTATCTATCTATCTTATCTATCTATCTTATCTATCTATCTTATCTATCTAATCTATCTATCTATCCCTTCCAGAAAAGAAACTACCAGGCTAGTCCTTTTTAGGTGAGTGATAAGAATGAGCCTGCATTGAGAGTCAATGGGCAAAATTAGGATTTTTATGGCCTTGACCCCACCAAGATGTCCCATTAAATAGACAATTTAGGTTTCCCTTGTGACACAACTTTCAAAACCTCTTTTTAAGCAAAGAGTCACATCCACATATCTGTTACTGGCTTTCATAATAAATAATCCTGAAAACTGCTCTTGGTGCTTAACTTCCCTCTGAAAACTACCTGGGTATGTTTTTTGTTTAATGTTTCTTTTATGGCCACCTGCATACTTAAGTCAGGTTGAATGACATAGCATTATCAACAAGTTAAGAGACCGGTCTGCTTCTATCTTCTAAATGCTACTCGGACATCATTGCTCAAAACAGCAAGCAGCTAAACCCTGCATGCAGTGGCCTAACTGACTTTACACTCTTGATATATGCATGTATTGTCATCATGTTCCGTGTTTTGATGACTGATTGCGTGTGTGAACATCTACAGCTTCATTCAGCTGCAAACTTGGTATTTCCAAAGACAAAACTTTAGCACATATCCATATATATAGAGGGTAAATTATTTTGCAAACATGCTTAAGAAAACTTTTTATATTGCCATTATATCCCAAGCAACGGCAAAAAACAAATCATGTCATAAAAAGTATGGAAAGGGAAAGAAATGCTTTCCCTGGTCCTCTGGTGCTGATGGGGCTTAAAATAGCAACTGACTCACTCCCTGGTCCTGTGCTATTTCCTGACGTTAGTAATTCTCAAAATGAATGACAAAAAGCTCTTAATGTCCACATGATGTGAAAACAATTAAGCTTGTGGATGACTCCAGAAATGTAAGCAGAAGCGATTGTCCTTTCCAGACTAATCAAGCAAGTGATTTAATCCTTTAGATTAATTGATGTAACTTAATAAGGCTTCAACAATCACAATTGAAATTTTGTTCAATTTAAAACGAAATAAAGTTGAAGCTGAATGTTTCCACTCTTTAAAAGATGCAACAGAATTCATGACATAAACAACAGTGTCTTGAATATCTCTCAGCTCAGCTGTAGTGGGATATGGACAGAACCCTGCATTAAGAAGTAAAGTCCTTTCAAATTAAAAGACTAGAATGATAATCAATGGGCCATTTCAGGGCCTTTGAGTACCTTGACCCCACAGCGATGTCCCGTCCAATAATCAGAATAAGTCTCCCTTGTGAGCAAACTTTCGAAAACCACTTTTGTAGCCCAGAGCCAAAATCGCATATCTGAAAGTCGCTTTTCATAAAACTTTTTTTGAGGTATATATGATACTAGTGATCAATAAAAGGTATGAACCACGTATTAAAAATTTCATTTTTACAATCACAGAGCTTCCTTTAATATTTCAAATCACCATGCCCACAGGGAATAAAATTTGTGTGATAATTCTTTTGGTCAATCTGTTGCATAAAAAAAAAAATCACATTTATTTTTTTGTCAAACCGGCCAAAAGAACAAATGAGATTACATTCCTCTTTATCTGCCAGATTTGTGGAGGCAAAATTCGTTGGGAGAAGCAACTGTCCCATCCAGCCCCACGCCATCCATAATTCAAAATGTGGATGCCTCACCTGGCAGAGAAAAAGAGAGGTTTTTACAATCACAAATGTAGTTTCTACTAAAGCAGTTCGATCCGCAGTTAATATTAAGCATGCTCTGTTTTGAGGATATTGCCTTACTGGGCTCACCTTGAAAATGTACTTATTGATACCAGTTGATGATGGATAATCTCCCAAGAAGCCGATTTCCGTAGGTCGTATTACCAAGAAGATTCATCCGGCGACAGGACTTTCTCAATTTTAGATGACTTTTTAAATTCAGTATATGCTGATGCAGTTCCTGGACATGTCCGATTTTAACCCTTGAAGCTGCAACCAATTTGGTCATCTGGGCAGTTCCTTACATAAAGAAGTAAAGTCGTTTCAACTGGAAAAACTAGAATGATAATCAATCAGCCATTTTAGAGCCCTCAAGTATCTTGACCCAACAGTGATGTCCCACCCAATAGTCAGTACAGGCCTCCCTCGTGAGTAACTTTCGCAACCACTTTTGTAGCCCAGAGCCAAAATCAGATATCAGCAAGTCACTAATTGCAGAACTCCTTTTTGACGTACATGTAAGATGTTAGTGATCAGTGTTATTTTAACATTCACAGAGCTTCCTTTAAACTTTCAGATCACCATGCCCACAAGGAAGAAATCTTGTGTGATATTCTTTCGTTCAATCTGGACAGTTACGTCAAACAGAAGATCACCTTTATTTTTTTGGCAAAGTAGGTAGCCAGAGGAAGAAATGAGATTACAGTCCTCTTTATCTGTCAAGTTTGTGGAGGCAAAATCTGCTGTGGGAAAAGCAACAATCCCATCCAGCCCCTGGCCATAAATAATTCAAAATGTGGATGTCCCACCTGGCTGAGAAAAAGAGAGATTTATTCAATTACAAATGTAATTTCTACTGAAACATTTTGATCCATGGTGAATATTATGCATGTCCTATTTTGGGGATACGCCTTATTGGGCTCACCTTGAAAATGTACGTATTGATACTGGTCAGAGGCTTTATCTGGAGTCAGAACTTTCTCAATTTCAGATAACTTATTAAAATCAGTCCCATTTTAAAGACACTGGTGTAGTGTGCATATCTTGAAATATTTTTATGCCTAAAGTGTGATCTCATTTGAAGTTTGGTGGCTACACATAAAGATGCTTTAGTATAGAGGCATACGAATAATGAAGATGCTGCACAAACAAAACCAGCTTATTAATCTGATGATGTCCCATCCAATAGTCAGTATAGGTCTCCCTTGTGAACTAACTTTCGAAACAACTTTTGTAGCCCAGAGCCAAAATCAGATATCTGTAAGTCACTTTTTGGAGAACTCGTTTTGATATAATTATGTAAGATGTCAGTAATCAGTATCACAATAAAACTTGGATGCCGTTTATTTAAATTTACCTTTTGCATCCACAAGCTTCCTTTAATCTTTCAGAGCATCATGCCCACCTGGAATATAGCTTGTGTCATGTGATTTTATTCAATCTGGACAGTTGCATTAAAGAGAAGATCACCTTTAATTTTTTGTCAAAGTAACCAGAAGTAGAAATGAGATTACAGTCCCCTTTATCTGCCATATTTGCATTGGCAAAATACCTTCTGGGAAAAACAACTGTCCCATCCAGCCCCATGCCATCACTTATAATTCAATATGTAGATGTCCCGTCTGACAGAGGAAAATAGGGATTTATACAATTACAAATGTAGTTTCTGCTGACACATTTTGATCCATAGATCGTATTACCAAGAGACTTCATCAACTTAGATTACTTTATGAAATCAGTGTATACCGGTGCAGTACCTTGAAATTGGTGTACTGTGCATATCATAAAATATGTATACCAATTATATGCCAAAAATGTGATCCCATTTGAAGTTTGGTGACTACACATAAAGATGCTTTAGAGGCATACGGATAATGAAAATTCTGCACAAACAAAACCTCATTAATCTGATGATATAGCAAACTTCTCTCAAAAGTTGTATCCGCTCTATTTGGGGGGGGGGTATTTATAGTTCCTTGACCCAAAATTCTAATCTTTTAAGAAGATGAAAACTCTCAAACTCGACTGGTAAATGCTTTCAAATTGAAATTGCTTTTTTATGCATTCATGCTTTCCTTAAATTGTTGAAGATGAATTCTTATGCTATTGAGTTCTGATAAACTCTTGATATCTGTGTTTGCTTGCTCATGCCCCTTTATCATACTTGACCTCAGCTTCAAACAAACCTCATGATCAGCTGTTTCAGGGGCATATTATAGAAACGGCCTGAGGGGGAGGGGCATTACATTACATGGAGTGAATATTGGGCACTCCGCGGTTTTTCCTATCTCTTCCATGTTTAAAAATTTGGGCCTGAGGGCTACTGTCAAGATGAGACTCCACTGCAGAAATTTTAATCTAAACAATCCACCTCTTGAACAGTCCGCCTCCAATATAACCTCTTGACCTAAATTCCATGGCCACAAGGCTCAGTAGCATATTTGGGGGGGGGGGGGGTATTGGGCCATCCCCTGGATCTCTTGAAAATACATACACATGTGACCTTGCAAATTGGACAAACTGAATGAAGAACAGTTTATGTAAATAAAAAGTATAATGAGAGAAGGAGCCAAGGGTGGTGGTTTAAGGGTGATGAAACTACTGTAATTTTAATATGTAATTTTAATATGTAGAACTGATAAGCGAGTTAAAACACTAAAGTCAAGTGTTTGAAGCTATGCTTAGAGCAGTTGCTAACAATACGGTAGTTAGTTACAATTGAGGAAATTTTTTTTGATCAACTACTGCTTGCACTGTCGTTGGAAATTGCTGAAATGATTCTGTTTTAATTATGAAAAGAACTTCTAAATATTAAAACTAAGCCCGGAGAATCTAACAAATCACTCTAAGTCAGTCACAAAAAAGTCACATGCTTCTTAGCCTGTCATCAAGCATGATTCCTCCCCTCTTCAAGTACTTTCTTGCATTTTGTCCAGAAGCTATTTACTTCTCTTGGACAAACCACCACCAGTTCTCAGGGACGCCTATCTCCTAATGTAAGCATTGTTGCTCTACAATTTATTAGAGTATGTGATCGCCTGTAAGTTGGCTATCTTTGCCAGTTTGTCTAAGGTGCTACTAAATGAATGGTTGACTGAAGTGAATTTCTCATGAGTGTATCGCTAACATATAAACCAGCCATGCAGTCTTAATATCAACAGTTCTTCCAGTTTACTAGCTTTCTCCAATACGGAGCCAGAACATTGGCCTTTGTCGCTTACTGCTGTAACTGTTATAATCTAGAAGGACCCCTGATATTCATGAATTCCTTCCTGCCGGTTTCATTTTGCAGTCAATTGGTAAATCCCAGACAAAGGTTAAACCAAGAAAGGCAACACTACATCACTAAGAACTATGGGCTACTAAGGTTGACAAATGCAGCTGAATTTACTTTCAGTGTTGTGTACAGAGCCTGGTGATTCCTGTTGGAGAAAGTAATATGAATTTTATCGTTGGTAGATTTTTAGCTATTATACTAATATTTTTATGCACCTTCGAAGAGCTTTCTCTCTCAGTTTCTTGAGTGGTTCAGCATTTCCCCTTAGCGAAATTCTTGCTGTTTTATGATCCAAATCAAAGCCTGATTCTCGAAGGCCTTTTTTTTTGTCTGTCGATCTGTGATTGACCTAGATTTAACACTCATCAGATAATATAACAAGATGTCATTAGGTTTGACTGCAAGTTGCTTGAAACGAAAGAATGTAGGGTGAATAAATTGTTACCACAGATTTGCCACTGCCGTTTCTTTGCCCTGTAATGACTTGCTGATGAATATGACTCTTTATAAGATTTTTTATTATCAGTGTTATTGTCCTATTGTTGAACTGTGCTTTGATCTCACTCACTCTATCTAGTTTTTACACACATCTCTTTTGATTTTAATGTTTCTTCATGATAGTCGCTTTTCATTGTGATTAATATAACAGTTACTTAAAGACTTTGAAAAGATAAGAGGATGGACATCCAAATTAGATCCAAGTACTCACTCGAAGTTGCAACCCTCAGGTTGGCAACAAATTTAGTTTATCTACTTATATTATACAGCATGTTATTATTAACCATTTTGTAACTGCTCCTTTAAAAAGCTGCCACAATCATTCATAATTTCGTGGGCATTTTGGTTAGCCACCTCTGCACGAAATAATTGGAACTTAAGTCCTACTACCTGCCAAACTATCTATCGAGATTAGCCCTAACCGGTGATAGATAAGCTATTAGAGACAGCTCTCCATTTTTTGCAACCCTTGAAAACTAGCTGGTCTGTTTATGTTTCTTTTATGGCCACTGAAGATACTTGAGTCAAGTTACATGACTGAACAGTATCAACAAGTTTGAGGCTGGTCTGCACTTCCCTTAACACTATTCCTCGACAAAACGAAGCATCAGGCAGCAAAATAACCTCAGTAGTTAATACGGTTGGTACTGCACATTATATTTGCAACTCCTACAAATTCCATGAGTGAGTTTAAAAGTTTGCACAGCTGTGTATGAATGGTTTGACCGATAGCAACATGGTTGATATACCAGTGATTGGTTGGAGGCATTAATTTGACAACATTAAAACAGCTTGCCTAAGCCCCAAACTTCATCAATGGATCTTCTAACGTGTAAAGAAAAACATAATGATTATTCAAGTGGCCTTTACTCTGCTTGAGTGTGATCAGACCAATTCCTTCCAGAAAAGAAACTACCAGGCCAGTCCTTTTTAGGTTGAGGGATAAGAATGTGCCAGCATTGAGAATCAATGGGCAAAATTGGGATTTTTATGGCCCTTGACCCCACAAAGATGTCCCATTAAATAGTCAATTTAGGTTTCCCTTGTGACAGAACTTTTGAAACCTCTTTTTAATAAAAGAGTCACATCCACATATCTGTTACAGGCTTTCATAATAAATAATCCTGAAAACTGCTCTTGGTGTTTAGCTTCCCTATGAAAACCAGCAGGGTATGTTGTTTAATGTTTCTTTTATGGCCACCTGCATACTTAAGTCAGGTTGAATGACATAGCATTATCAACAAGTTAGAGACCAGTCTGCTTCTATCTTCTAAATACTACTCAGACATCATTGCTCAAAGCAGCAAGTAGCTAAACCCTGCATGCAGTGGCCTAACTGGCTTTACACTCTTGATATATACATGTATTGTCATCATGTTCGGGGTTTTTGATGACTGATTGCGTGTGTGAACATCTACAGCTTCATTCAGGTGCAAACTTGCCATTTCCAAAGACAAAACTTTAGCACATATCCATATATATAGAGAGTAAATTATTTTGCAAACATGCCAAAGAAAACAGTTTATTTTGCCATTATATCCCAAGCAACGGAAAAAAACAAATCATGTCATAAAAAGTATGGAAAGGGAAAGAAATGCTTTCCCTGGTCCTCTGGTGCTGATGGGGCTTAAAATAGCAACTGACTCACTCCCTGGTCCTGTGCTATTTCCTGACGTTAGTAATTCTCAAAATGAATGACAAAAAGCTCTTAATGTCCACATGATGTGAAAACAATTAAGCTTGTGGATGACTCCAGAAATGTAAGCAGAAGCGATTGTCCTTTCCAGACTAATCAAGCAAGTGATTTAATCCTTTAGATTAATTGATGTAACTTAATAAGGCTTCAACAATCACAATTGAAATTTTGTTCAATTTAAAACAAAATAAAGTTGAAGCTGAATGTTTCCACTCTTTAAAAGATGCAACAGAATTCATGACATAAACAACAGTGTCTTGAATATCTCTCAGCTCAGCTGTAGTGGGATATGGACAGAACCCTGCATTAAGAAGTAAAGTCCTTTCAAATTAAAAGACTAGAATGATAATCAATGGGCCATTTCAGGGCCTTTGAGTACCTTGACCCCACAGCGATGTCCCGTCCAATAATCAGAATAAGTCTCCCTTGTGAGCAAACTTTCGAAAACCACTTTTGTAGCCCAGAGCCAAAATCGCATATCTGAAAGTCGCTTTTCATAAAACTTTTTTTGAGGTATATATGATACTAGTGATCAATAAAAGGTATGAACCACGTATTAAAAATTTCATTTTTACAATCACAGAGCTTCCTTTAATATGTCAAATCACCATGCCCACAGGGAATAAAATTTGTGTGATATTCTTTTGGTCAATCTGTTGCATAAAAAAAAAAATCACATTTATTTTTTTGTCAAACCGGCCAAAAGAACAAATGAGATTACATTCCTCTTTATCTGCCAGATTTGTGGAGGCAAAATTCGTTGGGAGAAGCAACTGTCCCATCCAGCCCCACGCCATCCATAATTCAAAATGTGGATGCCTCACCTGGCAGAGAAAAAGAGAGGTTTTTACAATCACAAATGTAGTTTCTACTAAAGCAGTTCGATCCGCAGTTAATATTAAGCATGCTCTGTTTTGAGGATATTGCCTTACTGGGCTCACCTTGAAAATGTACTTATTGATACCAGTTGATGATGGATAATCTCCCAAGAAGCCGATTTCCGTAGGTCGTATTACCAAGAAGATTCATCCGGCGACAGGACTTTCTCAATTTTAGATGACTTTTTAAATTCAGTATATGCTGATGCAGTTCCTGGACATGTCCGATTTTAACCCTTGAAGCTGCAACCAATTTGGTCATCTGGACAGTTCCTTACATAAAGAAGTAAAGTCGTTTCAACTGGAAAAACTAGAATGATAATCAATCAGCCATTTTAGAGCCCTCAAGTATCTTGACCCAACAGTGATGTCCCACCCAATAGTCAGTACAGGCCTCCCTCGTGAGTAACTTTCGCAACCACTTTTGTAGCCCAGAGCCAAAATCAGATATCAGCAAGTCACTAATTGCAGAACTCCTTTTTGACGTACATGTAAGATGTTAGTGATCAGTGTTATTTTAACATTCACAGAGCTTCCTTTAAACTTTCAGATCACCATGCCCACAAGGAAGAAATCTTGTGTGATATTCTTTCGTTCAATCTGGACAGTTACGTCAAACAGAAGATCACCTTTATTTTTTTGGCAAAGTAGGTAGCCAGAGGAAGAAATGAGATTACAGTCCTCTTTATCTGTCAAGTTTGTGGAGGCAAAATCTGCTGTGGGAAAAGCAACAATCCCATCCAGCCCCTGGCCATAAATAATTCAAAATGTGGATGTCCCACCTGGCTGAGAAAAAGAGAGATTTATTCAATTACAAATGTAATTTCTACTGAAACATTTTGATCCATGGTGAATATTATGCATGTCCTATTTTGGGGATACGCCTTATTGGGCTCACCTTGAAAATGTACGTATTGATACTGGTCAGAGGCTTTATCTGGAGTCAGAACTTTCTCAATTTCAGATAACTTATTAAAATCAGTCCCATTTTAAAGACACTGGTGTAGTGTGCATATCTTGAAATATTTTTATGCCTAAAGTGTGATCTCATTTGAAGTTTGGTGGCTACACATAAAGATGCTTTAGTATAGAGGCATACGAATAATGAAGATGCTGCACAAACAAAACCAGCTTATTAATCTGATGATGTCCCATCCAATAGTCAGTATAGGTCTCCCTTGTGAACTAACTTTCGAAACAACTTTTGTAGCCCAGAGCCAAAATCAGATATCTGTAAGTCACTTTTTGGAGAACTCGTTTTGATATAATTATGTAAGATGTCAGTAATCAGTATCACAATAAAACTTGGATGCCGTTTATTTAAATTTACCTTTTGCATCCACAAGCTTCCTTTAATCTTTCAGAGCATCATGCCCACCTGGAATATAGCTTGTGTCATGTGATTTTATTCAATCTGGACAGTTGCATTAAAGAGAAGATCACCTTTAATTTTTTGTCAAAGTAACCAGAAGTAGAAATGAGATTACAGTCCCCTTTATCTGCCATATTTGCATTGGCAAAATACCTTCTGGGAAAAACAACTGTCCCATCCAGCCCCATGCCATCACTTATAATTCAATATGTAGATGTCCCGTCTGACAGAGGAAAATAGGGATTTATACAATTACAAATGTAGTTTCTGCTGACACATTTTGATCCATAGATCGTATTACCAAGAGACTTCATCAACTTAGATTACTTTATGAAATCAGTGTATACCGGTGCAGTACCTTGAAATTGGTGTACTGTGCATATCATAAAATATGTATACCAATTATATGCCAAAAATGTGATCCCATTTGAAGTTTGGTGACTACACATAAAGATGCTTTAGAGGCATACGGATAATGAAAATTCTGCACAAACAAAACCTCATTAATCTGATGATATAGCAAACTTCTCTCAAAAGTTGTATCCGCTCTATTTGGGGGGGGGGGTATTTATAGTTCCTTGACCCAAAATTCTAATCTTTTAAGAAGATGAAAACTCTCAAACTCGACTGGTAAATGCTTTCAAATTGAAATTGCTTTTTTATGCATTCATGCTTTCCTTAAATTGTTGAAGATGAATTCTTATGCTATTGAGTTCTGATAAGCTCTTGATATCTGTGTTTGCTTGCTCATGCCCCTTTATCATACTTGACCTCAGCTCCAAACAAACCTCATGATCAGCTGTTTCAGGGGCATATTATAGAAACGGCCTGAGGGGGAGGGGCATTACATTACATGGAGTGAATATTGGGCACTCCGCGGTTTTTCCTATCTCTTCCATGTTTAAAAATTTGGGCCTGAGGGCTACTGTCAAGATGAGACTCCACTGCAGAAATTTTAATCTAAACAATCCACCTCTTGAACAGTCCGCCTCCAATATAACCTCTTGACCTAAATTCCATGGCCACAAGGCTCAGTAGCATATTTGGGGGGGGGGGTATTGGGCCATCCCCTGGATCTCTTGAAAATACATACACATGTGACCTTGCAAATTGGACAAACTGAATGAAGAACAGTTTATGTAAATAAAAAGTATAATGAGAGAAGGAGCCAAGGGTGGTGGTTTAAGGGTGATGAAACTACTGTAATTTTAATATGTAATTTTAATATGTAGAACTGATAAGCGAGTTAAAACACTAAAGTCAAGTGTTTGAAGCTATGCTTAGAGCAGTTGCTAACAATACGGTAGTTAGTTACAATTGAGGAAATTTTTTTTGATCAACTACTGCTTGCACTGACGTTGGAAATTGCTGAAATAATTCTGTTTTAATTATGAAAAGAACTTCTAAATATTAAAACTAAGCCCGGAGAATCTAACAAATCACTCTAAGTCAGTCACAAAAAAGTCACATGCTTCTTAGCCTGTCATCAAGCATGATTCCTCCCCTCTTCAAGTACTTTCTTGCATTTTGTCCAGAAGCTATTTACTTCTCTTGGACAAACCACCACCAGTTCTCAGTGACGCCTATCTCCTAATGTAAGCATTGTTGCTCTACAATTTATTAGAGTATGTGATCGCCTGTAAGTTGGCTATCTTTGCCAGTTTGTCTAAGGTGCTACTAAATGAATGGTTGACTGAAGTGAATTTCTCATGAGTGTATCGCTAACATATAAACCAGCCATGCAGTCTTAATATCAACAGTTCTTCCAGTTTACTAGCTTTCTCCAATACGGAGCCAGAACATTGGCCTTTGTCGCTTACTGCTGTAACTGTTATAATCTAGAAGGACCCCTGATATTCATGAATTCCTTCCTGCCGGTTTCATTTTGCAGTCAATTGGTAAATCCCAGACAAAGGTTAAACCAAGAAAGGCAACACTACATCACTAAGAACTATGGGCTACTAAGGTTGACAAATGCAGCTGAATTTACTTTCAGTGTTGTGTACAGAGCCTGGTGATTCCTGTTGGAGAAAGTAATATGAATTTTATCGTTGGTAGATTTTTAGCTATTATACTAATATTTTTATGCACCTTCGAAGAGCTTTCTCTCTCAGTTTCTTGAGTGGTTCAGCATTTCCCCTTAGCGAAATTCTTGCTGTTTTATGATCCAAATCAAAGCCTGATTCTCGAAGGCCTTTTTTTTTGTCTGTCGATCTGTGATTGACCTAGATTTAACACTCATCAGATAATATAACAAGATGTCATTAGGTTTGACTGCAAGTTGCTTGAAACGAAAGAATGTAGGGTGAATAAATTGTTACCACAGATTTGCCACTGCCGTTTCTTTGCCCTGTAATGACTTGCTGATGAATATGACTCTTTATAAGATTTTTTATTATCAGTGTTATTGTCCTATTGTTGAACTGTGCTTTGATCTCACTCACTCTATCTAGTTTTTACACACATCTCTTTTGATTTTAATGTTTCTTCATGATAGTCGCTTTTCATTGTGATTAATATAACAGTTACTTAAAGACTTTGAAAAGATAAGAGGATGGACATCCAGATTAGCCCTAACCGGTGATAGATAAGCTATTAGAGACAGCTCTCCATTTTTTGCAACCCTTGAAAACTAGCTGGTCTGTTTATGTTTCTTTTATGGCCACTGAAGATACTTGAGTCAAGTTACATGACTGAACAGTATCAACAAGTTTGAGGCTGGTCTGCACTTCCCTTAACACTATTCCTCGACAAAACGAAGCATCAGGCAGCAAAATAACCTCAGTAGTTAATACGGTTGGTACTGCACATTATATTTGCAACTCCTACAAATTCCATGAGTGAGTTTAAAAGTTTGCACAGCTGTGTATGAATGGTTTGACCGATAGCAACATGGTTGATATACCAGTGATTGGTTGGAGGCATTAATTTGACAACATTAAAACAGCTTGCCTAAGCCCCAAACTTCATCAATGGATCTTCTAACGTGTAAAGAAAAACATAATGATTATTCAAGTGGCCTTTACTCTGCTTGAGTGTGATCAGACCAATTCCTTCCAGAAAAGAAACTACCAGGCCAGTCCTTTTTAGGTTGAGGGATAAGAATGTGCCAGCATTGAGAATCAATGGGCAAAATTGGGATTTTTATGGCCCTTGACCCCACAAAGATGTCCCATTAAATAGTCAATTTAGGTTTCCCTTGTGACAGAACTTTTGAAACCTCTTTTTAATAAAAGAGTCACATCCACATATCTGTTACAGGCTTTCATAATAAATAATCCTGAAAACTGCTCTTGGTGTTTAGCTTCCCTATGAAAACCAGCAGGGTATGTTGTTTAATGTTTCTTTTATGGCCACCTGCATACTTAAGTCAGGTTGAATGACATAGCATTATCAACAAGTTAGAGACCAGTCTGCTTCTATCTTCTAAATACTACTCAGACATCATTGCTCAAAGCAGCAAGTAGCTAAACCCTGCATACAGTGGCCTAACTGGCTTTACACTCTTGATATATGCATGTATTGTCATCATGTTCGGTGTTTTTGATGACTGATTGCGTGTGTGAACATCTACAGCTTCGTTCAGCTGCAAACTTGCCATTTCCAAAGACAAAACTTTAGCACATTTCCATATATATAGAGAGTAAATTATTTTGCAAACATGCCAAAGAAAACTTTTTATATTGCCATTATATCCCAAGCAACGGCAAAAAACAAAATCACGTCATAAAAAGTATGGAAAGGGAAAGAAATGCTTTCCCTGGTCCTGTGGTGCTGATGGGGCTTAAAACAGTAACTGACTCACTCCCTGGTCCAGTGCTCTTTCCTGACATTAGTAATTCTCAAGATGAATGACAAAAAGCTCTTAATGTCCACATGATGTGAAAGCAATTAACCTTGAGGATGGCTCCAGAATTGTAAGCAGAATCGATTGTCCTTTCCAGACTAATCAAGCAAGTGATTTAATCCTTCAGATTAATTGATGTAACTTAATAAGGCTTCAACAATCACAATTGAAATTTTGTTTAATATCAAATGAAATGAAATTGAAGCTGAAGGTTTCCACTCTTTAAAAGATGCAACAGAATTCATACTATAAACAAGTGTCTTGAATATCTCTCTACTCAGTTCAGCTTTAGTGAGGTCTGGACAGTACCCTACATTAAGAAGTAAAGTCCTTTCAATTGGAAGGAATAGAATGATAATCATTTGGCCATTTCAGAGCCCTCGAGTACCTTGACCCAACAACGATGTCCCATCTAATAGTCAGTAAAAACTCAGTATAAGTCTCCCTTGTGAACAAACTTTCGCAACCACTTTTGTAGCCCAGAGCCAAAACCACATATCTGTAAGTCGCATTTTTCGTACAACTTTTTTTGAGGTTTGTATAAGTGATCAGTTTCACAATAAAACTTTTTACATTCACGGCGCTTCCTTTAATATTTCAGATCACTATCCTGACATGGAATAAAATTTGTGTGATATCTTCTTTGCACAATATGGACAGTGGCATGAAACAGAAGATTAACTTATTTTTTTGGTCAAAGTAGCCAGAGGAAATCAATAGATTACAGTCCTTTTTATCTGTCCGATTTGCGGAGGCAAAATACGTTGTAGGAGAAGCGACTGTCCCATCCAGCCCCACGCCATCAATAATTCAAAATGTGTATGTCCCACCTGAGAGAGGAAAACAGGGATTTATACAATTACAAATGTAGTTTCTACTAACAAATAGCACGCCCTGTTTCGAGGACATCGCCTTACTGGGCTAACCTTGGAAATTTAAGTATTGAATCTATTGACACCAGTGCCAAATTGTATCAACGCTTAACACGGGTTATCCTAAAGTGGTTAACTTCTATAACTTTACTTTTAACAGGGTTACTGGGAAAAAAACTTAGCCTTGTTTTAAGCTGACCTCATGTTATATAATGACTAAATTATTTTCCCAGTAAATCAGTTAAAAGAAAAGTTACAGAAGTTAACCACTTTAGGATAACCCGTGTTAAGCGTTGATACAATCTGGCACAGTTGGAGAATCTCCCCCAGAAACCACTTTCTGTAGATAGTTTTACCAAGAGGCCACATTTGGGGACAGAACTTTAGATGACTGTTTAAATTAAGTGTATACTGATGTAGTCCCTGAACATGTCCTATTTTAAAGACATTGGTGTACTGTGCACGTCATGAAATATTTATATGCCTAAAGTTTGATCTCATTTGAAGTTTGGTGGTTACACATAAAGGTGGTATGGAGTCACAAGGATAATGAAAATGCTGAACGAACATAACCTTATTAAACTCTCGAACTTCACTGATAACGCTTTCAAATTGGAATTGCTTTCTAATGCTGTCATGCAATTTTGGAAGATGGGTTTCTTAACACATTAGGTTCTGATAAACTGTTCAGATCTGCATATGCTTGCACATGCAACTTTGTTATGCTTTACCTCTCCTCCAAACAAACCTCATGACCAATGCCTCCCCCCCCCCCCAAATATGCCACTGAGGTGTTTAGGTTCGTGGCCGTGGAATTTAGGTCGGGGGGTTATCTAAGTGGTAGACAGTTCAAGAAGTGGATTGTTTACATTCAAACTTCTTTAAAAAGAGAGCAGTGAAGTCTCTTCTTAACGATAATGGATCTCTTGAAAAAAAAAAAACATACACATGTGACCTTGAAATTGGATGAACTGAAGGAAGAACAATTTATGTCAATAAAAGGTGTAATGGGAGTAGGAAGGGTGGTGGTGGTTAAAGGGTGATGAAAGTACTGCAATTTGCAATATGTAGAACTGAAAAGGGAGTTAAAAGCACTGAACTCAAGTGTTTGGCGCTATACTTAGACCAGTTGCTAACAAAACGATAGTTAGCTACAATTGAGGAATTTTTTTTTTTTTAAACTACTGTTTGTACTTGGGTTGGAAATAGCTGAAAGTATTTTGTTTCAAATATTAATAGAATTCTAAATACTTTACTTTATTAAAGCACCTAAACTAAGCCTGGGGGAGAATCTAACTAATCACTCATAAGTCTGTCACAAAATCAAGTCACAAGCATCTGAGCCAGTCCTCTCTTTTTCAATTTTTTATTTCAATTTGTTCACAAATTATTGACTTCTCTTGGACAAACCACCCTTAGACATCACCAAGATACTTATACCATTGGAAAAGCTGGTATTTAACTGACAATATTGCATGTTAGCACCCAGCTAAGGATTAACTCCATTTGCTACAGCAAACAAACAATCAGATTATTGTTTATTTTGCAAAAATTATAAGTTAAAAATGTATAATAGAAGAGGCGTATGATGTCTAAGTCTGTTAGACACCTCTTTGTCGGGTTCTAACTAATACAGAGAGACCTATCTTCTACTGTAATCATTATTGTGATATTAGAACAGTATATTTGTTTAATGAAATGAAGAGGAAAGTGACTAAGGTTTAAGAATTTATGAAATACTCATCAGTCATGCATGGGTTGTAGTTTTGATATTTTAAAAAAGTCATAGTGAGTTTGCAAATAATGGATAATTTTGAGTGCCTATATCTATCTGGCTATCTATGTATCTATCTGTCTATCTATGTAACTAATCGTTTGATGTATGAGTCAGTACGACTGAAGATATGAACATGTTATCTACCATTGAGAGTTGATGAAATGGTAGGCACAGTGGCAATTGTGCAAGGAGTGGATAGAAGAACATTATTTTGACAATGAGACTGTAGCATCATCAATTTTCATGTTTTGTTCCCCTCCCCCCCCCCTCAAGGGTGGAGGTCCTTCTTGAATTAAGGGAGATATAGGCGTAATATCAAGTGAGGGCAAATTAATATTAGAAGTCAAAGGAAATGCTGAAGCATGGCTGACCAGTGAAAGTGTGTATTTAGATGTGGTTGTGGTGTTAAACGTGAGGGCCTATTGAAGATGAATGGGTGGAGTAAATTCAGTGCTGTATTTAATTGCACATGGACATTAAGATATATGGATATGTTGGTTGTACATTTGAAGAACAACTTGAATGGGTATGCTGTAAGATGATTAAGATCCTAGTTAGTTGTGCTTGACATTCTTTATAATTAGGTCTGTATAACATGAGTTGGCATTTGAGTTTAACATACCATACAGAGCAAAGCCCGCGAGAATGCTTGGTGTGGACCCTGGACAGCTGAGGCTGTTGCTTTTGTGACTGTCCCTCCCTCCGAAACACATTGGCTCACTTATAAGAGTAGGGGGAGTTCGTGCAAGTGAAGTGAGTGTCCATTTAATGGCGCCGTAGAGGTGCATGAACGAATTTCGTGAAAAGGGCTGTAGAAAAAGATGATTAATGAGAAATAAGGGAGGAGTTCAAGGCATTTTATTAGCCACACTCAAAGGCAATGTCAGTAGGAATCATCAGGCAAAATGTTGTGGATGTGGCTGGAGTAGGGAAGGAGGAGAAGAGGTGACATCACAGTTGAAGAGATAGAGTCTTAAGAGTACACTGCAAAAAATTCCCGTTAAATTTTACAGTTAAATTAACTGGCAACTTTGTTCCAGGTCTAAGAACTGTAAAAGTATTAATAAACCTGAACAGGACAATGAGCCGTAAAATGCAGATTGTACATTGAACTGTAATTTTGCAGATTCAACAAAGTGGTATTACGGTATAATGTACATATATAAAACAGTTTATTTAAAGTATATTTTACAGTTATATCAACTGTCACTCATAGAATGTAAAGAATGCAAGGAGCAGTATAATTTACTGTAAAAATACGGATATAGTATGTGTTATTCTTACTTATTGCACAAGTGTGAATCAACAGACTAAGCATGTGATTTAACTGTCACATAGCTGTAGGGATGTACCGAAGCTGGAATCAGCTGAGAGAGTGAGAGAGCCACTGACTCCAGGCCCGGCCTTGCTCATCTCTTGCTTGACAGCAGGGAAGTAAGTCCATCAATTATACCCAGCAATTAATTTGCACATGTTTGCTCACAAACCATAAAATTGATGGATATTTTCCAAGAGAACCAGGTGTCAAGTTTATCGAAGTATGTTGTATTGATGCAGACTGCGCCTGGGTTATTTTGGTTTTAATAGTGTCATTCTTTAGATCACATCATAAGACTCACACAAATGTCAATGTCATATATAAATATAACAACTTTTGCATAATGACAGCATCTTTAAGATCATATGAATGAGGATGTTCCCTTACCTTCAGATAAGTTATAAATTAAGTTTGATTAACAGCCGTGAAAGCATATGTTATAGATGGCACCACATGTTCCGCGGTTGAAGTCCATGCAATCTCTTGTTTATAGTTCCTAATCTGACGAGGTGTATTGATTGTTTGGCCAATTCAAATGTTTTGTCTGCATATTACAAGTTGCCAGTAAATTAACGGTCTAAGTAATTGTTCATTAACGTGAACTGAATGTTAAATGACATGTTGCAGTAAATTTATCTTGGAGCCATTTTGTAACTGACAAAGAACTGTAAATTCACAGACAAAGTCTGTTTTAAAAAAATACTGATAAAATAACAATAAATTTACGGTTCTTTTAGCCAGAAAATCACGGCCATTTCTTACAGTGTAGGATGAGTATGTGGTCACCTGTATGTTGGCCATCATTGTCAGTTTGTCTGAGGTGCTACGCACTGAAGACTGAAGTTTGCTGAAGTGAATTTCTCATGAGTTTATCCCAAACATATAAACCAGTCATGCGGTCTTTATGTCAACAGTTCTTCCAGTTTACTAGCTTTCTCTAATACAGAGCCAAAACTGCGGCCTTTGTTGCTTTCTGCTGTAACGGTTATACTCTAGAAGGACCCCTGATATATTTCTTCTAGTCCGGTTCATGTTGCAGTCAATTGGTCAATCCCAGACTAAGGTTAAGCCACCAAAGGCTACATTAAATCACAGAGAACTATGGGCTACAAACATAGGGGTCACTTTCAAGGACTGAGTGTGTTTCGGGCAAACTTCCAGTATCTCCCTTTCGTGGCTGGAACAATGCTCTTACACATCACAAATTTCTGGATGTGGCTCGATATAGCTGTGTATAGCTATCCATACATATCCACAACTTTCCATTTCTATTTACCTGTATACATTATAATCTTTACCCCTTTTGTTTAAATAAAAGTTGTTTTGTCTTGCTAGGGAGTTGTAACTTCAGACGAATGGGCATCACATTTTTAGAAACTCTGGCCTTTTCTGGCTACCATTTTGTCTATCTCAGTCGCTGTGCGATTGTGATTATGAATAACATTTTGAATGTAAAGCAGTTACAAAAAGACTTTGGCTTGTCAGATAAAGGAAAAGAGACATGACTTTGAATTTAGTCCACTACAGTTATTTTGTTAGTGGTAACTTCAAATGGGATGAACTAAAGCCACTTGTGGCTATAACGAATTGTGTTACTGCTTCTCATTTATTATTCAGTAAGACTTGGAATAGAATGAAATCAGGATTGAATTTTAATTAAAGAATGTACGGAGGGCAGAAATTCTGGTAACATGCTTTCACTGACTAAATATTGGTTACTTTGACAAGAGATCCTCCATATAATATTATCAGATCAGACTGGGATGTTTCGATTAAAAGAATGCATGATAAATAAACATTAGCGGTTCTTGTTTATTACAATAAGTGGGCTTTTGATTATCAAGATTGTCTGGGGCGTAGACCCCGGGGGTATGGGGGGATGCATCCCCCCTAGGATGAGCCTGGGGGGTTATGATCATATGATTGTCCCACCACCCTCCTATTATTTCAGATTATAACTACTTGGTGTTGACAATTATTAGTCATATTTAAAGTTTTTTCCGTAATACCCAGTACAGGTCAGTGTCTCAGAACTTACCTTAGATAATCTAAAATAATTTGGCTTCTGGGTGACCGAAATCCCCCCACTTCGCCATCTTCAGCCCATAAAGCCTTGCACTAAATTTGCCTTGTCAAGTGTTTTGTCAAATGTTGATGCAAATGGCAGCAACTAACGAAAAAGCAAAATGATCATTGAGACTTCCCTCACAGAACTTAACTGATGCTGCTTGAGGTTTCCACTTTCAAAGTGCATGAATTATATTCAGTGCACTTCAATGAATATTCCTCCAGATAGGCTAACTTTTTCTCTTATGCTCTCAAATAGTTAATTGCATGACAGTTACTCCGCTGCTTTTTTAGAGCAAAATAAGTATGGTCAAGGCTGTTCTGTCTTCCATTTCATCAGCCTAGAAATCCTTGTGTAAGATATACACTCCAAATCTTACATGTATAGCATGTGATATTAGTTTGCAAATTTTGTCTTGCTAAAGATGATATTGCAAGCAAAAAAACCACATCCAATATCATTACATAGGGGATGTTATCCAAGTATCTGTGACAGTTTATTGGCAAGTGTCAGTCTAAATGCTTGAAAGTTCAATAATCTGATGTTTGGCCTTCAATTTCTATGCATACACATCTGCATTCCCTGTCAGAATATGATCAATACGTTTTACACACTGAATTCACAGTTAATGCATATATTAATAGCCTTTTATATGAATTTTGAATCAATATGACAATCAGTGTGACTTTCATGTCATCATGACCTAAGAAGCTTAATATGATTTAAATGGAAATTCATTGTCACATACAAGTGAGAATGTTCACCAGAAATTGGCAGAGCGCACTGACATCCAAATTTAATTGCAAGTACTTACTCAAGTTTGCAACACTCAAATTGTCAACAAATTGAGATTTATAGGCCTACTAGTATTATTTATTATCCAACTGTTGACTGCTTTTGAATATACAATCACTAATCATGTCCAAACAGATCAACCACCTCTTGGCAACGTAACTGTAAATGGAGTCCTTCTGCACGTCTACCCCTGAATCTATTTTATTTAGCATTGACAAACTATTCTAAAAACAGCTGCTCTCAATCTTTCACGACCCTTTTCAATCAAGTTGGTATGTTCTGTATGTTGATGCTTCTTTTACGACAACCTGGCATACTTTGGTCAGGTTAAATGACTTAACATTATCGACAAGTTAGACGCGTTAGTTTGCTCCTCTCTTGGCCTACCCTGTCATCGATGCTTAGTAGGGTGGTCCAACACCCATTGGAAAATAATAAAATAGCATGCAATGCATGCATCGGGTCCTTGGTCTATTTCAACAAGTTGGGCCTCTTCAATATTCTACCAACAATCTATCAAGTTAGGTATAAGAAAGCAGTATATTGTGACTATGCACAAGAGGGCAGCACAGTCCAACTTTTGGTGTGTATACAGTAACCAGTTTTTGTGTGAAGTGCTGACAGCTCAGAAGAAATATGTTTAATCGAAGAAAATTTGAGCACTGATAAGCACAATATTGTAGCCAGGGGTGCATAAGCACCATCTTGATCACAAGGGCACATCTGTTGGGGTTGTCATTTTGTCTGTGAAATGTTTTAGTGAGTACGCCAACTTTGCCTGTTCACAGGAAATGAAGCTGACGACAATGGTCTTGGAATGAAGTCCAAGGACCCAAAAAGTGCCCAAGACATGTGTGTTTTGATATATTTGTCACAGATTCTATCCAATTTGACAGTTGATTATGAAAAACATTCATTCAAAATTCAGTTGTTGTTGGGTGTTGTTGGTTCTTTAAATTGTAGATTTGTATCTATACTTCTCTCTTATGACTAACTGCAAAAAGCACAAATAGTAGCAAACAATGTATGACAGTTTGTGATCACTTCTGTTGATGTATGTTAATTAGAATTTGTCGTGTGATTTTGGAATAGGCTCCCACTATTTATGTATTTCTTCAAAATATGCAAATACCATAAGGGAAAAAAAGATTTGCATGCCACAACATTATCAAAATAAGTGAGATGTACAAGGTCAGCTATTGCACCATATCTGTATATTATTTGCAAAATGACCCTGCTTCTGCAATCTCCAAATTCGAATTGCATATGCTTGTATTGTCTTATAGGGTATTGTTGGTATGCATGCGTGTGGTTATGACAGAAAGAGATGTGCCATAACTAATAGGCTGAAAGCGCCTAACCATTCATGAGAACCATTACAGCTGAATTCAAAAGCATAGACTCGGGGATGTCTGAGCACGTCAACCACTTTCGTGTCTGGGTTTCAACTTCAGTTGTAATGATAATTGGCTCTAAGTGTCAGATTGATATTATTAAAAACAGCATTATTAATCGATATTGTGATGTCCCACATTTATCATGACATATTCGTTGGAACTGCATCTTGAATAACTTTGCATGTCTTCACCAGTGATGGAAATGGAAAATTTTCTCCGAGGGAGCTCTCGGCTCTAGCGGCAGCGGCTCGCCATTCCAAATTTTTAATACGGAAAGAATTCTGCCACTATATCATAATTTTGCTAAAAAATACCATGAGGACTGAAAATGTAACATGATAATTGCAATTTCACCACTGATCATTGGGGGAGCTGTAGCAGGGTACAGCTCCCCCTGTTTTTTGGTCAAGGGAGCTCAGCTCCCCCGAGCTCCCCCCCATTTCCATCACTGGTCTTCACAAGTTGCAAAACTTATTTCTCTTGCAAATACAGGCAACGCAATAGGACTGGTACATTGGTGCTGTAACAGAAAGCAAGGAAATGGAAAAAAAATTCAATTGTTGCAGCTTGTTTACTGAGCCACCAAACGCAATGGGGCAGAAGATAAGCTAGTGGATCCTATAGAAAGCCACTCTGAATGGAGTATTGAAAAGGTCCTCAAGGAGGCTTATATCAATATCGTGGAGAAGATATTCCATTGTACTATTGAGTATTCTCTATTTACCCATCCCTAAAAGTTCTAGTGTATCATGCTACAAATCTTTTAAGATTACGTAACTGATTATTATCAGTGGCGGATCCAGACAGCATGGTCTTGGGGGGGCATGCATTGTTTATGCATTTGTTGGCCTGTATTGGTGCCTTTGCAGCATTCGATGGCCTAGGTTGCTCTCCCTGGATCTACCACTGAATTATTCCTGTTAGTCTTAGAAAGAAAAAAAAAATCATATTTTTAGGTAATTGCAGGTTTCCAACTTCAAAATTGTCATATTTCACATTCTTTTATGAATTTCAGATTACCTCCTTGAAGCCTTCCATATTATGAATGTTCCAGCATAGTTTTTATTTCAGCTGAATCTTCATCAAAGAGGGTAATTGACCTTAACCTTAACCCCCAAACCAACCTCACAACCAACCTCACAACCAACCTCACAATCAGCTGTTTAGCCTTGAATGTAGGTCAACAGTCAAGACTTCTCTGTAGATGTAGACGGTAGACGATTTGTTTAGAATCACACTGCCTGGAAAAAAAATTGTACCAAAAGTACAATGTAAAGCAACTTCTTATCACTTCTGGATTTCAAACATGCATGCAGATGTGACCTTAAAAATCAACTAAACTGAAAAATAAGTAAATAAAACAAAACATTCAGTTCATTAATCCACACTCCACAAGTGGTGTAAAGGCGTTGAAACTAATGTGTTGTACTTGTGATAAGGGGGTTAGAAACACTGAACTCAAGGATCCAGAACTATGTTTAGAGCGATTGTTAACAATACGGTAGCTAAGCCAAGTAACATTTGAGAAATGTTTTTAGGCTAATTCTTATACTTGAGTTTGGCCTTGAACCTGAATATATATTTTTGTGAAAACCTCGTAGGGCTTCCAAATATCAGACCCTGCAATAGCCATTTCTAAATTCAATGTTTTGCATCTTTGTATACAGATTTGTTGCTAATAGATACATACATCACTGTATTACGTTACATAATAACATTATTAGATTAATTTTATGCTGTCACGTTTTACTGGCTTTCACCAATACGGACCCAGAACGTTGGCCTTTGTTGCGTACTGTTGTAATGTTATACTCTAGGAGGACCCCTGATATATATCTTCCAGTCGGGTTCACGTTACAGTAAATTGGTCAATCACAGACAAAGGTTAAATCATAAAAGGCAGCACTAAATCACAAAGAACTATGGTCTACAAATAGAAGGTCTGTCTTTCAAGGACTGGCTAGATGCCACTTACTCGACTTCAGCTATATTTCTAGTGTTACGCATGGACTCAACAATAACTATTCCTGGTTAAATTTTGTGCACAGAGCCTGGTGGTGTTGGTTCAGAAAACAATTTGAATTTTATAGTTCCAAGAATTTGAGCTATTACTCCTTTTTATGTGAAATTCTGTTGTAAGAAAATAGTGGTTTCAAGAACAATATTGATTAAGAACAATGTTTTGAATGTAAAGCAGTTATGAAAAGATTATGGATTATGAGACAAAGGAAAAGAGGCATGACTTAGGGACCACTACAATTGCCTGCATAATATTTCGTTAGTGATAATTTCAAACAGCTGTAGTAGCTATTTTTTTCAATTGAGTTGCCGCTTCTCAATTATCATTTACTGAGACTTGGAATTGAATGCATTGAGGATTAACTTTTAATTGTAGAATGTAAGGAAGGCATCAATTCGGGTAACATGCTTTCACTGACTAAATCCTTATTACATTTACAAGAGATTCTCCATGTAACATTGTCAGATCAGACTGAGATGTTTCTATTATTATCGTTTTCATAGCTATGTGTTTTTTTAAAAACTTCGTTTTGCAGTTAAACCGTGACATCATCGGGTATCGGTCAATGTGATTGGTCTAATCTTCAATCTGTGACATATCAGTTCAGAGTTTGACATCACAGTTTTTGACAAAGGAATGTAAAACTGCCAGGCAATGTTACTATATGTGTACAACCACAACAAACAATGCATGTCTAAGCTGAGTGGTCTGTTTGGTTCAGTTATAGTTCATTGAAGCATCTTCCAGCCAGAGCAAGCTAAACAAGTGAAACATTCATGTGTCAATGCACTTTGTCATTTTCCTGAAATCTGTGCGTGTAATAAACAAAATCATTCAAATTAATCTCTGACATAACAGTTTTGAAATGAAGCAAATTGCAAACTTGAAAAACACGTAGCTATGAAAACGATAATAATTGAATGGATAATAAATATACCTTGTTGTTTTTTTTTCACCTTATTGCGTCTGTTCATTATCGAGATAAGTTTCTTTTTGTTACAGTCCTTGTCATACTTACGTGGAATCTCAAGTTCTTATCTATGCTGTGGAACTGTGATGTCAGAGATGACTCTATTCTAGCATTGCAATATATGTAAATTAACTACATGCTGTGATGTCATTTTAAACTGGGTCAGATTCCCCAGCTTCGGACCAATGCGAACCCACCAAACTGAGCATCACAGTTTCAACTCAGTGTCAGAGTGAAAATTGGGTCTGGGAAAACCCATGCAAGTTTGACATCACAGCCTCTCAAACAATGGGCTGCCAGAACAAATATATACATAACATAAGCCATGTGTTTACAAACAAATTGTCAAAGCCTAATGTTTATACCAACTTCCATCGAAGTTTAAAGTTGTAAGTTAGCAAGTTTGTAGATTGATCAAACAACTCTGTGGGGATTATAACAGTTGTATACTGTGAATGCTCACAAAGCTGCCATTTGGTAGGATTAGACTGGTGATTGCTGTGATAAACCATTGGGATCATAAATGTAATGCTTCCTTCAATATATCAATGTTTGAACTGTGATGCATAGTTTACTGTCAGCCCATTGGCTATGAAGCTGTGATGAAGCAGTTGTAGGGGCTATCCCAGATAAAACTCTTACTCTGACACTGTGTTGAAACTGTGACGCTCAGTTCAGGAGGATCAACATTGGCTAGAAGCTGGGGAATCTGACCAAGTTTGAAATGACATCACAGCTTGTAGTTAATTTACATAATATTATATTGCAATGCTAGAGTAGAGTCATCTCTGACATCGCAGTTCAACAGGTTAGAAAAAAAACTTGAGATTCCATGTAAGTATGACAAGGGCTGTAAGATGACAGAATAGAAAAGGCTGACAAGATGATCATAGCTGTTTATCAAGACTCCTGAAGGAGGGGCTATAGTTGAAATAACTTGTTTGTTTGATTGTGCCCCCTTTCACTTTAAATGACTTATTATTGCATACTCTGTAAAATTACAAACAAAACACTTTGTCAAATGCTATTGTGCTTGTGAGTAATTTTTCACTGACAATGGTTAAGGTAAATATAGATGATCATTGACATTTCTCAATTGATACTGCACTGTAAATTTTGAATTTTGAGTTAGCTTAATTGATTGAGTGAGATGGTTGCACAATTCCTTTGAGCCAAGATAGCTTGTTGTTAGCGAGTTATAACAACATAAAGATTATCATAACAACATAAAGATTATCATAACTCAAAACAGTAAGCTATCATGGCTCAAACAAATTGTGCAACCATCTCACTCAATCATTTGAGCTAGTTCAAAATTTCAGATTTTACAGTGTGCTCGAGGTTTCTACTTTCATATACCTAATGAATTGTATTAAGTGAACTTTGCAGACTATTCATCTAGATCGAGCAAACTTTTTCTCTGATCCCCTCAAATAGTGAAGTATATGACAATTACTCCACTGATTATTTAAGAGCAAAACAATTAATTAGATCAAGGTTGTTCTTTTTTTTTTCGATTTCTCAGGCCAAGAAATGCTTGTGAAAACTCGGCCTTATCTGCTTGTGAAGTACACGCAGGTATGCTAATTCAGTTTTACTAACTTTAGATGCTATTCGTCAAGCAAAAAGGCACATAATATTTCAAAGGCGATGTTCTGGAAGTATCTGTTACAATTTGCTGACAAGTGTCAGTCTAAATGCTTGATAGTTGAATAACCAGGCGTTTGACCTTCTATTTCTGTGCATACAAATCTGTGTTCCCTGTCACTATCTGATGTGTTTTACATTCTGAATTCACAGTTAACCCACACTCCTTTTTTTTTAATGAATTTTGAATCAATATTTTTAAGTGAGACTTTAATGTCATCATGACCTGATAAGCTTTATTGATATGAAATTATGAAAATCTGTTCATATTAATATTATTATTATTATTATTATTTTCCAACTTTTTACTGTTTTTTAAGGGCTGCTGCGATCAATGATCATGTCTATTATGATTAGCCACCTTTTATCAAAGATAATCAGTGAAGTCCTGACACCCGTCCACTCAAAACTCAGACTCAACATAAATGTATCATAAACTATTTATATCAAAATTAATAACTGTAATTGACTATGATTTGCCATCAGCCATACACTTCCCACTTGGAATTGTATCAAGAATGACTTCGTCTTCACCAGTTGTAGAAGTTATTTCTCGTGCAAATGCAGGCAAAATAATGAAACTGTTGCATTGGTGCTGTAAATGAAAGATTGGGATTGGAAAAAACATTTCCAATTGTTGCAACTTGTTTACTGAGCCACCATTCGCAATGGGGCAGAAGATAAGCTAGTGGAATCCCATAGAAAGCCCACTCTGAACGGAGTATTGAAAGGGTCCTCAAGGAAGCTTATATCAATATCGTGGAGAAGATATTCCATTGTATTATTGAGTAATCTCTATTTACCCATCCTTCAAAGTTCTGGTGTATTATGGTGCAAATCTTTGAGGATTAAGAAAACAGTCATGATTATTGTTCCTTCTAGTGATCTATAGAAAGAATAAAATCACAAATTTGGAGAATTGGGTGATTTGTAGATTGAACGGGAACTTTAGTTTATTTCACTCGAATAACTTCAAAGATGTCCAATTTTACATTTTTTCATGAAATTTGGGAAGGTTAGCTCCTTGAAGTTTCCGTGTTCCGAATGTACCAGTCAGTTTTTACTTCCGCTAAATTTTCATCGAAGAAGACTGGTGTGATTGACCTTAACCCCAAAATTAACCCCACAATCAGCAGCTGTTTAGCCTTGAATGTAGGTCAACGGTCAAGACTTATCTGTAAAGGTAGAAAGTTCGAGAAGAGGGTTGTTTAGAATCAAACAGCTTGGAAAAGAAAGAATACCAAAAGTTAAGAATCTTTTTATCACTATTGGATTTCAAACAAGCTACTTTTGTGGCCTTACAAATGAACTAACCTGAAAAATAAAAAATAACTAAACAAAAGTTCAAGTTCAGCAATCCACGTTCCACAAGTGGCTTAAAGGTGTTGAAACTAATGTGTTGTACAAATGATAAGGGGGTTAGAAACACCAAACTCAAGGGCCCAGAACTATGTTTAGAGCAATTGTTAACAATACAATAGCTAAGCCAAGTTACATTTGATAAATGTTTTTAGGCTGATTCTGATACTTGAGTTTGGCCTTGAACCCGGAATATGTTTTGTTTTTCTGAAAACCTCAAACAACTTCCAAGTGCACGTATAGTAGGCCTACTAGATTACAGCACCAGGATTATATCTACCCTGCCGTGGCTTAAAATACTGTACTTCTTTTAAAAGACACTGGCCAGTTGAACTTTCTAGAGATGGAAAGAATTAAAGTAAGCAACATTTACTTTGTTTCATTGATTTGCTATTTGCTGATTAACATGATTGTATTACGGGGTGTGTGATCTTTCTAAATACTGAGTTCTCTCACTACTTTATTGCAACCATATAACATCAGTCTCAAAGTGCACCAGCTTTCTCCGCCTTCGAGGCTTTGGCTTTTTATTGAATGCTGTTCAAAGTAATCTTCAGAAAGACCCAGTTATACTTCTCCCGGTTTCTTTCGTGAAGCAGTCAATTGGTCAATCCCAGGCAAAGGTTAAACCACGAAAGACAAGAATGAATCACAGAGAACTACGACTACCAAATAGTATTAGTAAAGGTCACTTTCAAGGACTGTCTAGTAGATTCTGCACATTATCCTTGCTTTTACTCTCAGCGTTGTATGTAAATAAGCTAGGCTGATAAGTTGCTGGTCGGGAAAACAATCTGAAATTTATAGAACTTTAGTAATGGCTTAACTAAGATCGAAGGACCCACTCACCATACAGCAATGTGAAAACTTGGTCTAGGTTAATAGGTTAAACTAATTAATGTATGTAAAGTCTTATTAAGAAACATTCATTTTCCTTTGGGTGATGGACTTATTTACTGTGCCTTTCAATAGCTCTTTCCTGAGTGATCTTGATCAGCTTTGCTGCTTTATGGTCCAACTCAGGCGATGCCCAATTCTTCAGGGGAGTAATTGTTTTTTGCTTATTGGCCATTGACCTGGATATAAAGCACATTAGGCTGCCCTTAATCAGTAGATAATTTTGGTTTAATAGCTACCTGCCTGGAACACATCCCTTTGGGTAAAGTGTTACAGTGGTTCTACCATTGGGTTGATTCAGTATTATGATAAAACTTAATGGGAGTGTGGTTCACAGCAATGAACCTCATGAATGTCAGGCCGCGGAAGAATACAACACGAGTACGAAGGACGAGTGTTTATTCCGCAGCAGACCTGACATGAGTGAGGTTCATTGCTGTGAACCACTCTCTCATTAAATTTTATTTATACCCCACAATAAAAATAAACCTCCGGTTAAAAAATAAGGGTGATTTCATATGGCACTATTCTGTTTGAACGGCGCCAAAAATATCCCTGGCAACCACACAGAACAATCAGAGCCTCAAAACATTGTGACATCTTCACTTTTAATTACTGTCTATTGTTTGCATAGCAACCTTTGCACTTCTTTCATGTGGTTCACAACGATGAACCAGATGCTGTGAATCACATGGTTTTTTGCCAGAACTACATTGCCTATTCTGCCCTGTGATTTCAAAACACAGTAACTGCCATTTCAGTGATTTTGAGAAAAACGCATTTCTTTGTTTGTAACATTGTGACCTCTATATCTTAATCTCCAGATGAAGCACCCTCAAGTCAATGCTTCAAATATGAAGAAGTATAGTCAAAGTGTATGTGTCTATATCATTTGTCACTCAAAACGACTTCTTATAGATATATTAGACAACATCGTGCTTTTTAATGACTTACTGTGTTTTGAATGAGAGACCTTTGATTTTTTATTTAGGTCATTGCTGAAGATGTCTGCTCAGTTGAAGTGAAAAAACAGTATCTCCTGGTTTGTGTCATGTCAAAACACAGTAACTCAAAAAGAAGCCAAAGAGATACTGTGTTTCAAAACAAAATTAGTAAATTACTGTGTTTTGGCCTGACATGACTGGTCCATTTTGATGTAAACAGTTGATACTGTGTTTGTTTATCATGGATTTGTGGGGTAACTAGAGGTGATACAGGCATGAAATTCGGCATGAAGGTAGATATTATTAATAGGTTTGAGAAGTTATGCTCAACTCAGTTACTGTTTTTTGGTCACTTACTGTGTTTCCATTTCACAGGGCAGTATTGTTTGATTTGATGGGAAACTAAACATTAATCTCTACCAGTATTTTCTTACAAAGTGTATATATATATGATTATGTTAGTACCGTCAGATAAATAAGCATCTAATTGTTGTGATTAAGGTCTGTCACTTTGATATAGAAAAAGAGTGGACTGTTGCATTGTGAAAATGGCATTTTGTTTGTCATCATGCTGATGATTTTTCTGGATTATGCCAAATACATTCCATGGTTCCAAACAACTGCAAGTGATGAAATAGACAATATAAATAGAAGGAAGTGCAATGGAAACTGTTGCACCAACTATTGTTGGATCTTGTTTACTGAGGTGTCAATCGAAATAGCGCAGAAGATATGCTGGTGTAATCATATTGAAATCCCTCACAGAATGGAGTATCGAAAGGGTCCTCAAGGAAGCTTTTATCAGTATCGTGGAGCAGGTATTCGATTGCGCAATTGATTGTGCTCTCAACATCACGATGCAAGTGTATCATAATCCTCAATGTGACATTGCTCAGTTATTCTGGATTTTTCATTACATTACTGCAAACATTTAAAAGCAGTCAACAATTCTTCAAGTAACTACATGTACACTTCTCCATCAAGGAGCCCGAAGATTTTGGCCTTTTATTGCACACTGCGGATTTACCCCTGATTTACTTCTTCCAGTTGGTGTTATGTTGCAGTCAATTGGTCAGTGCCAGACAAAGGTTAAAGCACTCAAGGCAATACTTAATCACTAAGAACTATGGGCTGCTAAGCATTGTAAGGGTCACTTTCAAGGACTGCCCGGATCAAATTATCTGTCCTAACTTACTACACTTTCAGTGTTTTGTTGAGGCCCCTGCTACCTGGTCCAGAAACATAATGAGTAAAAAAAAAAGTTTCATGACTATTTTTAGAAAATTACCATTCTGTATCTTTAAAGTTCATAAAAAATTGATTAATTCAGATTTTTAGCAATTTTGCCTCAATTTTTACATTTAAAAGTCAGTGGAGCCATTCTGATAAGCCACTGTTGCCGTAAATATTAGAAGTCTAGTCCTGCTACCCCTTTATTTCAGCATTTTGTTTCTTCGGGATAGATAAACTATTCAGAAAATGGCCCTCCCTCTTTGCAACCCCTTTTAAACTAACTGATATGTTTTGTTTTTTAATGTTTCTTTTACAGCCACACAACGTACTTCGAGTCAGGTTAAATGTCTGAACATTATCAACAAGTTAGAAGCTAGTCTGCTCCCCTATTAGCTTCCTTTTTAAAAACATAACCAGTCAGAATCCCAGGCAGCTGAACCCTGAATATTCAATGTGAATCAGGGATGTACATGGATCAGGTGTTGTAAGGGAGATTAAGGACTGTCATAACTGTTGGATTGGCAGGATTGCTCTCTGTAGATGGTTACTCTTAATCAAAACGGAGTCAACTATTATATATATGGCTTATTGAGTGCTTGATGTACTGATCATAGATAGCAGATATTTATTGATATAATCAAAACAGTTTCTTTCGAACTTTACTGACAGATGTCGTAATTCCTAAAGAGAAGGATTTATCAAGCATCTATTTTGAAATTTTGTCCAAAAAAGAGTAATTGGTTTTTTGCAAGTACACAAACTACTTCCCAAACAACTCCAAGCAATGAATGAAATAGATAATATGATAGAAGAAATACAAAAACAATTTTTACGTCTTGTTTACTGAGCTATCAATCGAAATAGGGCAGAAGATATGCTGGTGAAATCCTATAGAAATCCCTCTCATATTGGAGTATAGAAAGGGTCCTCAAGGAAGCTTATATCAATATTGTAGAGGAGATGCTCCACTGTACTATTGATTTTGTCTCTTCATCACAATAGTGCTGTATCAGTGGATCTTCTCATGTAAAGTAAAAATTTCAAGATTACAATGGTTTCAGAGGAAATTTGCACCAAATGTATTTTTCTTAGTACAGCTTGCAACTTTGCAAGTACTTTTAAGTTTGTTCAGAGTGGAAATGGTTATATTATACTGTATAAGTTGCTTTAAAAAAATTCCTGGTAGATATTAATAGCCGACAGAAACTTTGACGTTGAAAATGATAAACTGAGCAACTTGCAACTTTCTCTCTGATCAAGATTAAGTTGCGTTGCTTAATTTTCAATTCTTTGTCCAGATTTGGTTTGACAGCAGTCCTAAAACTCACATTGTTCATACAGAGAAAATCATATTGATGCAGGTGGCCAAATTATATCAGCATACACGTAGAGCCATCCCTGCGTTTATAGAAATGTCCTCCGTCTGGTCTTGCTTTATTTATTCGGTTTGGTAATAACTCTCAAGATGAATGACAAAACGCTGACAATGTCCTCATGATGTGAAAACAATTAAGCTTCTGAATGGTTCCAGAATTGTAAGCAGTATCGAATTATCTTTTCCAGACGAATTAAGCAGGTAATGCAATCCTGCAGATTAATTGATGTAACTTAATAAGGCTTGAAGAATCACAATTGAAATTTTGTTTCATGTAAAATTAAATGATAAAGTTGATGCAGGGGATTCCCTCTCATTGACAAGTAAAAATTCTGGAGGTCCTTACACTTGTAAAAGGACTTTGATTTGATAGATGAAGGATAAAAGATACAACTTTGAGTAGGGACAGCTCCATAGACTTCTTAGTACTCCTTGGTAACTTCAACCTTCAAGATACTCAGCAAGCTATTATAAATCTCGTCAGTTGAGCTAAAGCCTCTCTCAATTACCATTCAGTGAGACTTAGAATTAAATGCAACGGGATTAAGTTAAAGTTATAGTATGTAAGGATGGCAGACAGACTCATAATACTTCCATTGATTAACTCACAATTACCTTGACAAGAAATCTTCTAATCATATTTTGGTTGTTGCTTATCAAGGTCTTTGGCCTGTCTGACGAGATGAAAGAATAGAAAAGGTGACAAAATTATCATACTGCCGATATTAGCCATTCACCCCGACTCCAGTGGAAGGAGTTCAGGTTATCATAACTTGTCACTTTGTTTGAGTGCACTCTCTTTAACTTTCAATGAAAATGCAGTCTTAACCATTTTTTGCACAAAGACATCTGGTTAATAGAAATAGACAGAGCATAGGTCTAAAGTGTTTATTTTGAATCGTTTTTGTTACAAGTAACTGCACTCCAAAATGGTTTTTGAGACTTCTACCATAGGTCTAGTATGTCTTATGCGACTGCTTTCACACTCCATAAATAACATTGAATGAACTTAGCAGACTCTTCCTCTAAATAGAATGGACTTATTCTCTGATGTTCTCAAATGGTGAATTATGCAGCAGTTACTCCACTTCTTTTATGAGCAAAACAACTAAGATCAAGGCTGCTTTTTGTTTCAATTTATCAGCCTAGAAATCCTGCCAAACAATATCACTTGCAGCTTTATCTGCTTTGAAACATGCAGATTTACTCTTACTTAAGACGATACTCATCAAGGCCAAGTTAAGCAAAACAGGCACATTATTTATTAGGGAATGGTCTGGTAGTATCAGTTATTGGTAACTCTCATTCTAAATGACTGACAGTTAAATGATCTGGCGTTTGCCATTGTATTTCTATGCATACACATCTGCGGTCCCTGTCCCTTTTTGATGTCTCACATTTTGAATTCACAGTAGAAGCACACACTTTATTATGAATTTTGAATCAATACATAAACAGTCTGATTGCACTTTAGCTTCTTTGACTCTCTCACAATGATGTTTGTAAACAAAATTATCGGTCTATGATATTTTTCATGGCCTCAAGAGCTTTGTTTCTATAACATAGTGAAAGTAAGTTAGGACAAAGTTGACAAGTGAGTTATGATCAGCGGAATTTGGCAGGAGAGCAGGAACGGTCGAATTTAGATGGAAGTACCAACTAAATAGTTTAATTCAATGCTGATGGCACGTGAAACACAAGCTCACTTAATGTGGAAACGTATTAATTTTACCTATCATGTTTATTGGTGATCTGATGAACCATTCTGAAAACAGCTCTTAACCTTACCAGCAGGGCAATTTCGTTAAGTCCAATTTACAGATTTTACACTTCAACAGGTTGGCAAAATGTCGTCGTGTCGGACGTACTCAAGCGGTGTATGTCCGACACGATGACATTTTACCTTGTAGCTCAGCTATTGTTGCACTTTGAGCTGTGATTGATAGCTTGTCTTATACCCCTATTACCTGGCCTCATCCCTGCTTAACAGTGAAATAGTTGAGGTGCAGTGGTAGAGCAACACATGTATGCGGCTAAAGTGTCAAATCTGCAAATAGGACTTCATGGCATTGCCCACAATCTTCTAGCAACAAACTGATATGTCCTGTTTGTTAATGTTTCTTTTATTGCCACCTGACATACTTGGGTCAGGTTAAATGTCTGAACATCATCAACAAGTTAGAAGCTTATCTCCTCCACTCTTGGCTTCCCTAACATCATTGCTCTGACTGCAAGTAGATATAACTCTTAATTCCATAAGAATCAGGGATGTGCTTGGATTCTCTTTCAGGTGTCGTTAGGTAGATACAGGTCTGGCATAACTACATCTAACTTACTGCAGGTTTCTTGATCTGATGCAGAATTGACGATACCGTAATATGAGGTGAATCGGGACAGAATTGGCCGTTTTTCTGTCATAGCATGGTCACAAATCAACTCAGATATCAAAATGTTATGTCAAGTAATCCTCAATGAGACATAGCTCATTTATTCTGAATTTTTCATGACTTTACTGCATACATTTGAATCAGTCTCAATTCTTCAAGTTAACTGGCCTTCTCCACCAAAAACCACAAAGCCAGAATATTTTAGCCTTTTATTGCTGATGTACCCCTCGTTTACTTCTTGCAGTTGGCGTTATGTTGCAGTCAATTGGTCAGTGCCACACAAAGGTTACAGCACTCGAGTCAATACGTAATCACTAAGAACTATGGGCTGCTAAGCATTCTAAGGGTCACTTTCAAGGACTGCCCAGATCAAATTCTCTGTCCTAACTTACTACACCTGTTTTGTTGAGGCCCCTGCTACCTGGTCCAGAAAAATAATAAGACTAAAAATATTAAGATTTCATGATTATTTTTAGGAAATTATCACTCTGTGTCTTTAAAATTCATAGGAAATTGATTAATTCAGATTAATGACAATTTGCCTCAATTTGTACACTAAAAAGTCAGTGGAGCGGCACTGGAGCCATTCTGATCAGCCACTGTTGCACTAAATATTGGAGTTCTAGTCCTGCTACCTCCTTTTTTCAGCATTTTGTTTCTTGGGGATAGATAAACTGTTCAGAAGATGGCTCTCCGTCTTTGCAACCCCTTTTTTAATAACTGATATGTTTTGTTTGTTAATGTTTCTTTTACAGTCACACAACGTACTCGAGTCAGTGTAAATGTCTGAACATTATCAACAAGTTAGAAGCTAGTCTGCTTCACTGTTAGCTTCCTTTTTAAAAACATCACCAGTCAGAATTGCAGGCAGTCGAACCCTGGATATTCCATGTGAATCAGGGATGTGCATGGATCAGGTGTTGTAAGGGAGATTAAGGACTGTCATAACAGTTGGATCAGTAGGATGGTTCACTGTAGATGGCTTACTCTTTATCAAAATGGAGTCAACTATTATATATATGGCTTATTGAGTGCTTGATGTACTGATCATAGATAGCAGATATTTATTCATGTCATCAAAAAGTTTCTTTCAACCTTTTTACTAACAGATCATGTAATTCCTAAAGAGAAGGATTTATCAAGCATCTATTTTACAATTTTGTCCAAAAAATTGTAATTGGTTTTTGCAAGTGCAAAAATCATCTCCCAAATAACTCCATGGAATGAAATAGATAATGTCATAAAAGGAATAGAGATGGAAACTTTTGTTGCCTGTGACAGTTGCATCTTGTTTACTCAGCTATCAATCGAAATAGGGCAGAAGATATGCTGGTGAAATCCTATTGAAATCCCTCTCATATTGGAGTATAGAAAGGGTCCTCCAGGAAGCTTATATCAATATTGTAGGGGAGATGCTCCACTGTACTATTGATTCTGTCTCTTCATCACAATAGTGCTGTATCAGTGGATCCTTTCATGTACAGTAAAAATTTCAAGATTACAACAGTTTCAGAGGAAATTTTTTGCAAGTACTTCAAGTTTGTTCAGAGTGGAAATGTTTATATTATACATGTAAAAGTTGCTTTTAAAAAAATTCTTGGTAGATTTTACTTGGCAAAAGAAACTTTGATGTTGAAAATGACAAACTTAGCAATTAGCTACTTTCTCTTTGATCAAGATCAATTTGTGTTGCATGCTAAATTTTAGCAGTTCTTCGTCAAGATATGGTTTGACTGCAGCCCTGAAGTCACATTTAATTGAGCTGCTGAGCAGAGAAAACCCATATTGATACAGGTGGCCAAATTATATCAGCATATGTACTAAAAGCCATTCCTACGTTTAAAGAAATATCCTCAGTCTGGTCTTGTTTATTTATTCAGTTTGCGTAATTATTCTCAAGATGAATGACAAGAACGCTCCCAACGTCCACAACATGTGAAAAAAATTAAGTTTCTGAATGGTTCCAGAATTGTAAGCAGTATCGAATTATCCTTTCCAGACAAATTAAGCAGGTAATTTAATGTTTCAGATTAATTGATGTAACTTAATAAGGCTTCAAGCATCACAATTGAAATTTTGTTTCATTTAAGATTTAATGATAAAGTTGATGCAGGGGATTCCCTCTCATTGAAAAGTGCAAATGCTGGACCCCCTGGTGTGCTTGATTAATATTAGATTAATTCAGTAAGAGGAAAAAACGAGAAAGTATAATGCTTGTAACTTCTTGCTCCATAGAGAACTGTAAGCAGCTAAACATTGCATATGGACTCTCCTTTTGATTGTTGAAAGGCAGATTTAGGTCTGTCATAACTGGCATGTTCAGCTTACTAGACGGCGTACTCTTACTCAGAATGAAGTCCTAACTGTAGATGGCTTACTTTTTTGTGTTTGACTAGGTCTCGTAATTCATATAAAGACAAACATTAACCGAACATCTATATTCAAATTCTTAGCATAAAATATTTCTTTTGGCAGGTGGTAAAAATAATTTCCAAGATAACTTCAAGCAACGAAATAGATAATATTATAAAAGGAATGGATGCTTTTACCAATAGTCTTGATGCCAAAAGGACTGATTCTCAAATAGTCTTCAAAAAGTTCATTCGAACTATTTGAAAAGTTCATTGTACTTTTCAAAAAGTCAAAGTGAACTATTTGAGATCATCACTGTCTTTGTCTCGGTTACCCATATACTTGATGCAAAGTCGCCACATGTGGCTCCGCCTATATTCAAACTCAGTAAAGAAAGTCAGGGAGAAAAATTTCAGGGAAATATTGTCTTGAGGGGGGGGGGATGTTAGAAAAAAAAATGAAGAACAACATTTTTTTTATTTTTAGAAATATATATACGGATTAAAATGGTGAGATATTGGGGTTGGTTTCTGGTTAAAATTACTGTGGTGCATCCTTGTGTAGATGTCCCCTGGAGGAGTATCCCTTTTTGTAAAATTCCCACCCTCCTATAGTTGTTAATGCTGATAATTTCTGTTAGGAGTCAAATCAATACTTATTTTATTTACAAATAGTCCTTTTTTGTTGACAAGATGAATCTGGCCATGTGGTGTAGCCATGTTGAAAAAAAAATTGCAAGTTTGTGAATTGAACTCACGAAGGTGGGAACTCCAGCCCTACCACTATGCCACCATGACAAGTTAACAACAATTGCATACTTTATGTTGCTTATCTAGCTATTTTTGGCTCACAAGCTGTCTTGTGACAAGGAGCTGACAGTGGAGGGAGCAGGGTTGTCAGCACTGTGGAAGGCGGCTAGGGAGTTGGGGTGATAATCTTGTCCTATTCTACCTATCCCACTTATCCTATGCAGCATGATCAAGCAAGCATTGATCATCCAGCAAGCTGAAGCAGCACGGTCTAAAAATAGCTCATATGATCACCTGATCACCTGATCACCTGCAGTGCCTCTGGTGGCACTTGCAGTTTAAATACTATGTTCTTTCCTGATTGTATTGTGTCCTCATTAGCTCAGTTGGTAGAGCATCAGAGATAATCTGGCAGATTGTTGGGATGACATAGGTTCAACTCCACCAGAAATTATTTACTTATCAACCTTAAAATGTTTTCGAAAAAAAGAAAGACTTAATTTCACTCAATTTATGGTATTTTGAAACATTCATTTAACAAATTTGACTGAGAAATACATTTATTTGGCTGCCAAACCCCCTCCCCTCAAATAGTCACTGAATTTTGCAAATAGTCACTGAATTTTGCAAATAGCTCACTGTTCGGGCACAAAAAGGACTCTGGCCGAAAGGATTGCTGGCCCTTTTCCATGATAATCTAATGAATTTGAGGATCAAGCCTTTTGGAAAATGCAGCTGAGTCATTTAGGCAGATCAAGACTTTTGGAAAGACCAAGGAACTTTTCATCAAGCCTTTTGGCCCAGATCAAGCCTTTGGGCAAAGGATGCCCGATCACTTGATTGGGCCAGCAGACCTTTTGTCCCAGAGCAAGCCTTTGGGCTTGAGTGACAAAGGATGCCCGATCACCTGATTGGAAAGCAAGCCTTTGGGCCAATTGAAAAAATGCCCATGTGGTTGACAAAGGCCGCCCGATCAAGTAATCGGGCAGTTCAAGCCTATTGGGTGCAACAATGGAGATGGAAACTTTGTTGCCTATGATAGACTTTTTTAAAATAGGTACATCTTGTTTACTGAGCTATCAATCGAAATAGGCAGATGATATGCTGGTGAAATCGCATAGAATTCCAACTCTGAAAGGAGTATTGAAAGGGTCCGCAAGCAATCTTATATCAATATTGTAGAGGAGATACTCCACTGTACTATTGATTCTGTCTTATCATCACAATAGTGCTGTATCAGTTGATCTTTTCATGTACAGTAAAAATTTCAAGATTACGACAGTTTCAGAGGAAATTTGCACCAAATGTATATGTCTTAGTACAGCTTGCAACTTTGCAAGCACTTCAAGTTTGTTCAGAGTGGAAATGTTGATATTATACATGTATAAGTTGCTTTTTAAAAAATTCCTGGTAGATTGTACTTAGCAACAGAAACTTTAATGTTGAAAATGATAAACTGAGCAACTTGCTACTTTCTCTTTGATCAGGATCAATTTGTGTTGCATGCTAAATTTTTGCAGTTCCTGGTCCAGATTTGGTTTGACTGCAGTCCTTGAAGTCACATTGTTCTGCTGAGCAGAGAACACCCATATTGATACATGTGGCCAACTTATATCAGCATAACTTAGAGCCATTTCTACGTCTGGTCTTGTTTGCTTTATCAGTTTAGTAATAATTCTAAAGATGAATGACAAAACGCTCCCAATGTCCACATGATGTGAAAACAATTAAGCTTCTGAATGGTTCCAGAATTGTAAGCGGTATCGAATTATCCTTTCCAGACAAATTAAGCAGGTAATTTAATCCTTTAGATTAATTGATGTAACTTAATAAGGCTTCAACAAGCACAATTGAAATTTTGTTGCATGTAAAAATATAATAAAGTTGATGCCGAGGATTCCCTTTGATCGGAAAGTGCGAATAAGATTCATAAATCTTTCATTTTAATGTCTGAGTTGTACTTCAAGCCATACACTTCTTTATTACAAATATGTCAGAATGAGTGGAACGCACAAGGTGTCATGGTACAAATGTAATTGTGATTTTTAAGGCATTATGCCATGTTACTTGATTTTGTTACTGATTTACTGTTCCTTGTGGAGAAAAGCCGGTCACCGTTTTTCCCAGTGGCATGCATATGCCACGCCCGGGCTATCAGCACTAAGACTCAATGAGCGCATTGTAATTCCATTTATTGTTAAAGTTTTGAGTGAAAATCAGTTTTCTCAGGCACTAAAATAGACCTACAACTAAACAACAACTTAAATGTGATCAGAGAAATTCCCTGCAAAGAGTCCAGTCTTTTGTAAGTGGTTTGACAGGAATGATTCCCTGATGAGAATCTGTTGGCAAAAGCTCGGAATTTCATGGCCCCTTGACCAAGCAACAATGTCCCATCCAATAGTCGTTTTAGATCTCCCTCATGACCGAACTTTCCAAACCACTTTTGTAGTCCTGAGCCAAAACCACATATCTCCTAGTCAATTTGTACATATAGGTCTTTTCAATATATAATGTTGACCATTAGTGTCAAAATATAACTCCTTCACAGACCTTTGTTGAATCATTCAGTTTCAGAGCATCTTTGTCCAAGTGAAATATTATTTGTAGAATATTTTTTTGTTCAATCTGGCCATTCGCCACTAGCAGAAGCTCGACCTTTTTCTTTGTCAAAGTAGTTGGAGGAAGAAACAAGATCCTCCAAAAACTGACTAGTAGTTCTTCAGTTATGTTTCTTTTATTGCCACCTAGCATACTTGAGTCAGGTTAAATGACTGTAAATTATTATCAAGATAGATTTTTTTTTTCTTCTTCAACATTGCACTCACATTGTTAATATATTGGGGTCACTCAGCCAAATAAACAAAATATTGTAATTTAGCCTTGTTTCAAACTATAAACGCAGATAAAATAAGTTGATTTCTGAAAATCTCTGCTTCTTCCAATTTTGAACTGAAGCCTTTGATGTTACTTCAGGCTCAAAAATGCATTGCTGTCATAGAAATACATAGAATGGACATGAGGCTCTGACAGATGAAGCAACCAAATCCACCATCTTGGAACTGCCCTGTGTCCTGACACAATGGTACCGTGATGTCACCAATAACAGTGATGTCACTTATAACAATGGCATGACGTCACATCATAATTAGTCTATTGTGACGTCATGTCTCAGGGCAGTTCCAATATGGCAGATTTGGTGACCTCATCTTGAGGCGGCTTCATACAGCCTCATGTCCGTTCTATGTATTTCTATGATTGCAGTACTCAAAGAGAGAGCCGTTGTTCAAGTGGTCAAATCAGGTGAACTTGTTCTCCAAGCCATTCCAAAGTTTCGAGAAATGTCCACAGCCTTTTCCCCTCCATTTAATTTTGTCAGCCAATGGCAAGATGATTAATAAAGAGCATTAATATGCACATGATGATTTGACCATAGTTTAATTTTCTGAATGCTTTTTGATTTGTTTACAATATCAAATTAAATAGGGTTATTGACTCAGGACACATTGAGATCAAAGCTTTTTTTCTGGTCCTTCGACCGACCCTTGAAAAAAAAAACCTGAAGAAGACACAAGAAGATGACGATCAATTATGTCTGTCCTATGTCCAACAGTCATAAATTTGATCTTGCTCTAAGCAAAAGAGAAAATAATCAAGTTGGGGCCAATTAATTTGCTGCACTCCCAGGGCATTGCAAACAATTTGCCAAAGAATAAGACGGATTACATTGCATCATGAATTAATATTGATATTTTTGTACATGTAGGTCTACTTCTGGCATAAATGGCTGCCAAATTTTATACATGAATGAAAGTCTTTTGGTTTATCTTAGTAATTGAAACATAAGGGCAATATTAATTCCGTAGGAAGGGGCTTGACTTTAGTATCAAAGATTTTGTTCAAAATGTAACCGTTTGTAATTGGCAGCCATTCTTTTCCCATTTACCTCAAATGTTCTCTTTTATGACGTGATATGTTTTAATTTCATCAGATGGGAGTCCATGCTCCCACAAAAAATTTGATTGAGGATGTTTCGCATTGAATCAATACTGTAGGCCTACTTACTAGCATAATCATATATAAACGTTAATTTCTAGGTAAGCCAAAGCCAAAATATTACCAGATTGTGAAACTGGTTGATACTGTTGTACAATGTATGTTCTCTTGCCTGTGCCCAAGCAAAGTCATGTATACATTGTGACAGGAAACATGTGGATTATTCAGAGGCCAAACTTGAAATAATATCGAATTGTTATTATTATTTATTATTATTATTTTAGACATTTATAAAGCGCCTCAACCAGAGAACCTGCTCTGTGGTTCTGTACATGTAGTGACAAAATATAAATCATAGAAAATTATGAAATATAAAATGTAAAAGTCCAAATATATGGGTTATAAAATGTAAAAACTGTATGAGACACATTAAAATTCTAAAATACATGGTCATAAGCATCCTTGAACAGAAATGTCTTTAGTCCTTTTTTAAAACTGGTCAAACAAGTGGAGCATCTGAGATCAGTTGGGAGGGCATTCCATATAGTTGACGCTGCATGCTGAAAAGATCTGCCGCCATATCTCTTTAGCTTGTAAGATGGTACTACAAGGCGATTCCCATTAGCAGACCGCAGTGAACGGGACGGCACATAGACAGTCAGTAATTCTGTCAGATATGCGGGCGACATGTTGTTGAGCGCTTTGAATGTGAGCAGGGCAAGTTTATAATGGATACGATGCGACACAGGCAACCAGTGCAATTCAAAGAGAACAGGTGTGATGTGGGACGATCTTGGTGTTCCTGTTATGAGACGAGCTGCAGCATTCTGAATGCGCTGAAGACGATCAATCAGATAGGCTGGAATTCCAGGCAGCAAGCCATTGCAGTAGTCCAATCGGGATGTTATAAATGCATGGACCAGAGATTTAGTTGCGTCTGATACGGTAGATGTTATGCAATTGAAAGTAGGCACTTTTGCAGACGGTAGTCACATGCTGTTCAAAATTCATTGATGAATCCCAGATATCTCCTAGATCACGGACATTTCTAGCTGGACTCACAGATGTGGCTCCAAGTTGGAGGTTGATACCCTGGAGGCGACTTGACAAGTTTGGCGGTGATATGAGCAAGATCTCAGTCTTGCATCGTTGAGTTTAAGAAAATAGGATGACAACCAAGCTTTAACCCTCAGAAAG